>JAWWEQ010049159.1:0-14085 GCA_035583055.1 Torymus tubicola
ATAATATATAGAATCGAAAAATCAAATAAAAAAATATTGATTTTTTTCCAAATTTATAGGTGTAAGACCCCCTTAAGAGTAGCAAATGATGTTGCAGAAAGGGTAGTCCACTTATTTACAGATTTTGCAAATTTACTTACGAAAGATGAAGAATAAAATAGTACTTTTCTGAATAATCGACTTACACACCAGTTTCGAATACTATTTTATGCCATGAGCGTCGAAAAATCATACCAAACTTGTGATTTTGAGGTTAGAGTGGTATAAATCATATTTGCTTCAACTTGTAAGTTCATACAAACAGAAATTTTCCAATGCAAAAAAGGAAACTATTACAAAGAAAATGAAAATTCGTACTTAATATAGTACTATAAGACTTGTGTGTAAATACAGCATAACCTTTATGGTGTAAATAAAATTTATTACTTTTATAATTTTATAAAAATAAGGCTTTTTTATTACAATTCTGAAAGAGATCTAATATCTATAGATTTCATCGTAGAAAGTAACAAAAATAATCTAAACAATTAGTATTATAGATAAAACACCGCTGCCAATTCGTTGGCCTGTTGCTTCCTCAAATTTATTTATTTATTTATTTAACCAGAGTAAAGTACAATAGATTACAAAATAAATTAGTAATTAATATACATAATTTATATTACATTGCAAAATGTAATCCAGCAAAGGAAAAAATTTTCTGTTCGCTGGTCCAATTTACTTAAAACTACCTTAAAACTAAAAAATAATGATTTGTAAAATATAACAAATTTTTGGTAGAGTAGTGTTAGAAAAAACTTCTGTTTTATTATTCAATAATAATAGACAGAGCCTTATCATATTTTTGTTAATTAGTTAATAATATAAATATATACTCTTTAAACATTAACAAAGAATACATTTTTGTAATATAAATAAAGATATATCTGCTAACTTTACCAGTATCTTACTAACATTGCTCTGGCTGTTGTGTAATATCCTGGCGTATGTTATTTTTTCAAAATTGCTCAGCCTAGCTGGGCTTGTAAGACCTATGGCACAAGTCACTCTGTAATGGGGAAACATTTGTTTATGTTGTTTGTATTGTATGTTATATTTTATTTTGATTGTACGTTGACATTCGACGATGTGAGCGATTGTAGTGTAGGATACACATAGCATTCGCGAATATGTAAGTTCTTATGTCGTTTGAAATTTTTTTGAGATATGCAGTTTCCCCATGGACTTCCAATGTGGGATTTGCATACCAGATATTGTGTATCAACGTTTTTTCTTGTTCGAAAAGTATCTTAGACAGTTTCTTTATTTGATGACAATCAATTTTCTTTAAATTTTTATCCGTATTCCAGTTTATTAGTTAAATATTTTGTTTTCATACTAGTGAGTTTTAGTGGTTACTTATAATCATTGTTTAAGGTAGTAGTCAGTGTGACGGGTTCAAAAAATCGATTTTTTTTACATTTTTCGGAAGAAAAACATCTTAAAAATATACTCTAAAAATTTCAAACCAAATTTTAAATATTTTTAAAGTTATAGCTAAAATAAGAGAGCGCGCCGTAATGTGTATGAAAGCGTGTGACACGCCAGCAGCAGCTGCTCTGACCGTTCCCTCTTTTATTGTCCCTTCGATCCCCTCCTATTCTAGGATACGCAGGTATACGTATTGTACCAAACCTTTGGACTTACAAGGACGAAATATAAGAATTTTGTACAGTATACTATCGAGCAGCTCATCAGTAAACGTTTTTCACTCGACGAATACACACCGCTCTAAAATGGGAAACAAGCGCTTTAGTGAAGGTCGGTACGAGAATAAAGGTGGAAGAAGGAGATCATTTAAGGGGAATCAATTTACTGCAGAAGCTGATACTAATTTTGTGAGTACAGGCACAGAAAAACTGAAAGATAACAGTGACTTTCAAGTAAACCATGACTCTAGTTTGAATTACGTTTTAATCAGTTTCGCTTTGGTGTTTAGTGCGTTAGAATCGGAGTTAAAATGTAAACTTTGCAACAGTGATATTAAATTTTTGAAAAATTCATCGTAATGATAAGTCAGTGTTTCATATGAAAAAATTTGGTCGAAGTTCAATGGATTTTTCTCAACTATAAATTTATTTTTATTATCTATTTTAAGTAACCTGATCTGAAATCTTTTGAGTAGATTTATACTGGTAAAATACGCTCCTCCTCAGACAATTATTCCATATGAAATAATACTGTGAAATAGTGTATAATATACCATCCTCGGAGTGTCGGTTGACATAATTTTGGTCAGTTTATAGAAGATAAAAATAAGATATTTTGTTTTATTGTAGATATGTTCCATATGTTCGTTCCATCTCATGTTGCTATCGAATATAATACCTAACTATTTGGTACTTTCGACTCTTTTAATTTTTGTTCCTTGAATATTTATATCTAGATTTTTCGGTGTGCTATTAATTGGATTACCAAATTCTATATAAACTGTTTTATCAGTGTTTACAGATAGCTTGTTTAGTACTAGCCATGTCGAAATTTTATGCAATGTTTCATTCATTTTTATTTCGACTTCTTTCCAGTTCTTGGCAGTTGTAACTACCACAGTATCATCTGCGTATGAGACAATAGTGTTTTGAGGCATTTTTAATAGAAAATCATTTAAATATAGTAAAAATAGTAAGGCTCCCAAGATAGTTCCTTGTGGAACATCTATGTTGACTGTTTCCAGTTGGCTCGTAACATTATTTACTTTTACTTTATGTTGCCTATTTTGCAGGTAACTTGATATAATATTGTGAGCGTTTCCTCTGATCCCACAGTTATACTGTGTTTCTAGTAAAATTTGATGGTTAACGGTGTCAAACGCTTTTGCAAAATCCAAAAAGGTTACGGCGTTGGCGTACTTAGCAAATGCTTTGCGTACGCTCTGTCTAAATATTATAACAGTTTGATAGTTACTGGGGGAGAGGAGAAATTCGGGAGGGATACGATTTAAGCAAAGGGCGAGTTGAAATAAAGCACTAAAATCCCAAAATTGAATAATATACACATTAACACTTTATTCAATTAAATGTTTCCGTTGAGCGCCAGCTGCTATAATGCAGCACCAACACGAAGACAGAGCACGTCGCGAAGCTCGACACACACACTTACGCTATCGCCAAACTTACAAAAATTTCTACACACCTCGGAAACTACTATTGCCCACTGATGACGCTGTATCCTCGTCGTCTACAAAGAAACTGTCGTAGGAGTTCGTACGCACACACAAATTCAACTTCGATACAACTTCAACTTCGATTTCAACTTTTCAAAATAGTAACTACGTTTTTCTCTGTTCGCTGTGCATTCGCAGACTAGATTGAGTGAGTGCTTTTTCGTGCGCAATCACTCGCGACCATTGCGGCGACAGCGCGCCCTAGGCCCCCCTCTCGCTCCCTTGTACCTTATCGGCTCTCTCTCTCTCTTGCTCTCTCGCTCTACATGTTTCACCGTACCATCGGCGCGTGAAGTATGATGTTCGACGAGGTGCTGGTGATACTCTGCTGCTGGATGGTGCTGAATTTCTTGCTCTGCAACTTCTTTAAGTTTTCTGCTTGACACAGCTAGGTTAAGTATACAAATTTATTGATAAAATATTGTTTGTTGCAACATGTTATTTTTTCTATTGTAACATCAAAGTTGATGTTACAATATATATAAACATATTGCTTTGCACACGGTAAGCAAGCATAACGAACTATACAAAACACTTTATTTAAGCACGCTTCAAACCCTTTGCTTAAAAATTTCTCAAAGTAAGTAAACAAACCGATATGTATTTCAGGGAATTGTGGGCGCTCGGGCTAAGCCTAATCAAAACAAACGATGCTACGAGTATAAATAAAACCATGTTAATGTCTCAATTCCTTATTGCAAAATAGGAATTTTTCTTTTAATCTGAATAATTGTTCAGTTAAATTTGTGATAAAAAAATGATATGGAAACAACCATTATAAATTCTGTATGATTTATTTTTTTTTATATTGATTGTAATATTTTATTTTTTAATAAATAATTAAGTTTTCCTATATTTATCGTAATAGTTTTGTTAATCAACTTTACTAAGTATATTTATATATTTACATGTTTCTTTTTTACCTCATTTATGTGCATCGACTCGTATCTCTTATTACATTTCCCTTTCTATGTTAGTTTGTATTATTTTAATAAATTTGCAGTGTTTTTGCGCACTTCTGTCAAAAAATAGTATACGCAACATGTGCGCAAGGTGATCCACGCACTCGTTGCGTAATATACTATTTCATATATTACGTTTACCATTTTAAACAGTGCATCTTTTGTACTTCTATTTTTCCTGAAACCATATTGATTTTCTGCTAGTAAGTCATATTTGTTGATAAAATTCGTTATGCTTTTGTGTATTATTTTTTCAAAAATTTTGGCTAGATTTGATATTAGTGATATTCGCCTGTAGTTGGTGGCGATGTGTTTATCTTTTGATTTGATCTATACATAAGTTAAAAATGTGTGCCAAAGGTTCAGCTACATGTCCGACCAAGATTTTTAATGTTTTAGTATTGATATTATCAATTCCACCGTTTTTGTTTCCCATGTTATTTATAATATTTTCTATTTCCTGTTTGTTTGCAGGATTTATAAAAATACTATTGCTATTCATAGTGAGAAGTTTAATTTCTTCTTTATTTAGTGTTTTTATTTTATCACCTAATTTTTTGCCTATGTTACAAAAAAATTTGTTTAAGTGTTCAGCAATACTTTTATTATCAGTTATTTTTTTATTGTTGTCCGTTAAATAGCTTATAATTTGTTTTTTTTTGCGGCTTTTTCCAATTTTTGGGTTGAGTACGTTACATAAATTTCTAGGATTATTCGAATTAGATTCTATGAGTTTTTTTATCGTACAGCTCTTTAGCTTCGTCTATGATTTTCTTCAAATTTTGGTAGTGTTATTAGGTTATTTTTTCCATAATTTATATAACTCTTCTTTGGTGTTACAAGATTTTATGATAGCCTTAGTTATCCAATTTTTCCTGGGACTCATTTTATTAGTTTTGTTAGTTTTTTGGAAAATTCAGCTTTGCTTAGACATATTTTTATTTTATTTATGAGATTACTTATGCTAATATTGGTATCATTTAAAAGTATTATTTTACTTCAATTTTCTGCGTTAGCAATTCACTTTAGTTTGTTGTAGTTTACTCTCTTTGCATTGTGAGTATTATTAATTACTCTTATTTTGTTTATTGACATGAAAAGAGGAAAATGATCAGTTAGTGGTATGCACAATGTAAATGTTTTGTAATCTATTTTATCCAGTTTAATAAAAATATTGTCTATGCAAGTTCCTGAATTATATGTTTGATCAGATGGTCTGGTAATATTACGGAAACCAGGGCAATAACCGTACTCTAAAAGAATGTGTAGAAATTCTTGATTCAAAGTATCTTGACTAGAGATATCGAAATTAAAATCTCCCATTATAAGATTATTTCTACAATTACTGTTATGCAGTATTAATTTTTTGACATGTAAAAGAAAGTCAGTTTTTTTTATAACATGTGACCTGTATATGGCAGATATTACCAATTCTTTATTATTTTCAATTACAATTTTGGAATTAATTATTTTAAGGTTATTGATATCAATAATTTCCGTCGTTTCAGTAATATAGTCGCTTATGTACATTACCCCACCATCATTTTTTATTTATATTACTATTATTATAATACATTTTATAGCCTGTTATATTGAAAGACTCGGGGTGAACTAATTTCCGTGTTTTACTACAAACAATTATGCATGGCTTTATCTCAAGGTTATTTAGAAAAACTATTAAATTATTAACAATTGTATTTAAGCCTCTTATATTTACATTTAAGATTATTTCCTTTTCAAAAGCATCCATGCATTTGTTAAGTTCATATACGTTTTTAAAGTTGAGTTCTCTGCTGATAATCTCATTTTGTGAATCAGTAATTAAATTGGTACCGCTGTCTATGTTAGTTGCTTCATTTCCGCTGCTCGTCTTCTCGGCGTGACTTGAAATTTCAGATCCTGTCGAGTCTACACTTGCAAATCTCGCTCTTCGTTGTAGTGTCTTTCGTTGTAGTTGCAGAAATTCTACTTTACCGAAGTATCTTGGAGTTGTAGGTTGCATCGGATAATCTGTCGTTTCTAGGTACTTTTTTATTTTGGTTTTTAATATTTCACATGATGTACTATCAATTGCGCTATGGTTTATGTCATATTTGGTTTTAAATGTAGTATTACTGTAGGCACAATTCGTACATTTAAGAGTGTTGCTTGTACACATTGAAGTAAGGTTGGCGTCGGCACACCTGTAACATGTGATTGCGTTTGTACATCTTTTGCTGCTGTGTCCGATTCTTCCACACTTAAAGGATAGTGAATTAGTTATTTTGTTTATTCTTTTAATTAATTGTGATTATTTAAATCTCTCTTTTTATAAATTATGCAACTTATAGATTTGACGTTTTTATTTTGAAGCAAAATAAAAACTCTAATTTTTTTATTAATTTATTGTTGTTTAATTTTTTTATTTGGTAGATTATATTCCTCTATACTGTCAATCCTGATCCTTTTAAAAAATTGACCGTGTACTCTGGGAGTTATAAGCTTTTTTAAAAAAACACATTTTTTTTAATAACAAAAAAAAAAAACAAATTCACGCGCGAACTCGACTTTTACGTCGGAATTAAGAGATATTCACGCTATTGGATTGCGCCGCGCGGCTGCTCAGGATTATCGTCATCTCGGTACGACGATCCCGCTGAGGTGGCGGTATCCGGGAGAAGGTTAGGTTTAGGTATTATAATGAGAATAGCCTTCATCTATATAAAACAATAACAAAGCCTATTCCAGTAAAAATACAAACGTTACGCCTCCCGTTGCGCGCAGACAAGAAGACTGGATCCGCCGCTCGGTACGGGCGGATCAGTAAAATTAATTTTTGTTGGGCCGGTGAACGCAATACCGGCCGCTCGCGATTGCGCGCCGAAAATACAAGAACGCTGGAACTGGAACGCGACACCAGCTCAGCTAATATATAATAAAGCGGTTTATTCACTGAGCCGTTTACCGGTCGCGTTAACCTTGACCAAGTGCAAGCTTTTGGTGGGAAGCGTCCTTCCCAATTGCGACAACAGCAGGCCTGCACCCGTGCCAGAATACTTCCCTAGCGTCGATGACGACGAGGCTGGATGCGGGGATAGCGTCAGCCGCTGGAGTAGCCGAATCTAATTCTAAAATGAATTGAGCTCGACGTTGCAACAGCGATAGTCGCACTCTCCCGGCGCGTAGCTCACGAATATGTTGCTCGAGCGTTATCAACAAACGCGCGAGATGCACGAATTCGCGGGAACGCGAGCCAAGGGGGTTCGATAGAATACGGAGAACCGAGAAGCTTATTTTCTTCGTATTTTATCCTCGAATCTCTTTATAGTATACATTTTGTAGACATAAATCTGACGTGTAACTAGCAGAGGCGTAAATTTAATAAAAAAAAAAAAAAAAAATAAAAAGTTCACTAATTAAACTAATTATTAGTATATTATACCACCGCGGTCCTGTATCTATCTGTCTCACTTCAAAGCGTGACGAAATTCGCGGATATCGATCTTTTAATATAGGAATTTTAGTATAGGGATATATCTTAGTGTATTACGACAATACATTGAAATAATGACAGTTATAACGCGGTGCCGCAGTGGCGCTGGATGACTAACATGAGTTGCTCACGCGCCTTTCGTCTTTAAAGTGTGGTAACCATTATGCAAAGTGATAGTACTACCATCAAACTTCATTTTACAAATTCATTCAATTTTACAATTGTCAGGAAATGTCGGAATTATATTAAAAATTTGTTTGGTGTGTTTTTTTCATCTTCCACACCCGTTCTGATAGAATATTGTCCATTAGAGACAAGTTGCAACAATTATCGAAATCTATCAATCAGTGCACTTAATAAAAAGTGTCATTTATCATTATATTATGTGTTGTGTCGTGGCGAATTGCAGTAACTTCTCTGCCTAAGGTTTGTGCCCCTACCTTCCTTTCGTCGGGAGTCACACGATATTCGCGGATGCTATAGCTCGTGCTGAAGCTACAGTAGATAGGTTCTTCGTACTCCCAACTTCGTGCCAGTCGGTGAATATTAAATTGGCACAAGTGACGCATGCACCTAGCATCTCGTTTTTAAGTTTTCTACGTACATTTATTTCCTGTATTTTAAGGATTTGATAAACACTTCGTTCTGTTAATTAATGGGTTTAGTCTGTATTAGTTGCTATCCTAGCCCTTATCCGTGTATCGCCACTCTGCCCTAATCCCCAGCGGTATGTGACAATATATAAGGCTAATATTGAAATAAACATTCAATTGTTAAATTGTTTTATAATAATATTCATGGTTTAAATTTTTTTCAGGAATTGTCTGCGATGATTCAAATTTTAGTTGGTCAGTTATGAATTACAAAAATATTGAAAATTGTTCTTTAACTTTTTCCATACCATATGCCAAGCAAATTCTTTCATGGCGAATGTGTTTCAATACATCATTTCCTGAATTAGGTCCAGACATATTTTTTGATGACGATGAATGTTTACAAGGTGTACAAAATGATTTTCGCATTTCGCCTATTCTATCAAATTGGAATTATACTGATAGTTCGTCATTGCTGAATGTTCTTAGGGAACTTCTTCATTATTATAAAAAATATGAAGTATGACATTAGTTTATATTTTTATAAATAATATAACTGTAGTATATTTTATTTTATTGTTTTACTGCTTTTAAGGTACAACTATTAAAAAAGTATGCTGAAAGTTTGGCGATAGATTATGATTTGTTACTTCAAGAATTACCATTAGAAAATATCGAAACCTGTTTGATTCGTACAACGAAACAAACTGAGGTTAAATTGCTAATCAAATTAAGCATTACTTTGCCAAGAATATTTATTACGCAAACAAAATCAACTGAAATTGAAGTTTTATTATTTATGCATTTTCTCAGTCCGTCGAGAAATACGCTAGTAGTACCGGAAGTTTATTTGCCAACTAACTTCGAAAAAATGTTTGATATTAAAGATAGTCTTCGTATTCCTCCCTTATTTGAAAATGAAAATTTAAAAGATTATGTATTGGAAGTCAAACAACATATAACAGTCAAGGTAAATCATCATTATTTTAATGTCTTTATCAATGTAGTTATCATAATTTTAATATCAAGTTAAGCATACCGATAATGTATCACTACTATGGAGGAGAAGCGGCGAGGGGGAGATCGTAGCTCAGAGTGACTCTACACACTCACTCATAGTCAGAATCTAGTTCGTATAGGTACGTCATAGATCGACTAAGCGACGGTCTGCTGGAGAATACTTATAATATAAATAGCAGTGACAGTCAGGTATCAGAATTGATGACTAGTATGCCCTGATTCCTAATGGAGCGTCAGTCTAGTGGGGGATAATTAAGACATGATAAGTGCGCATGCCTTTTATTAACAAATGACTTGTTCTAATAAGGAGTAGTGTTATCCCAGATAGTAGTACGTTATAGTAAAGCTACAAAGCAAATTGTGAGTCGTTAGCAAGAGAGGGAGAGAGAGAGAGAGAGAGAGAGAGAGATAGAGAGAGAGTGAGAGAGTGAGAGAGAGTTGACAGTTCAAGATCGCGATAGTTAATTACATCATCTACGTAAGTACAGTCGAGAAGGTGTTATTGAAGTTCGTGGTGAGCGGTTCTTTTCTTACAGGTTACGAGTGTTGCCTCGCGGGTTCGATTCGAGTTTAGTCTGACTCCTTTCATTTGAGTTCCCTCTGTGTAATTCTTTTCAGGGCTGGTAGCGACGAAGCCGAGGCTGTACCGGGAGAAAGATAGGTCGGCTCGAGAATAAAATTGTTATTAATAAGTTAATATAGTGATTATTAGTTAATTTTAGTTAATAAAATTCCAAACACTGTGTGAACTGTTGTTCATTATTTGCGAGTGTTGTTGTTAGAGTGTCCGTGGTTGTTATTATTTACAAGTTAAATTCCAGCGAGTCATCGCCACTATTTCGTTTCTCGGTAGTGTCTACGCAGGGTTGAAAGTCGGAGCGAACGTTGGTTTTCGTAAGGTCGTTCGAACCCCTTGAGAAGTGAGTCTCAAATAGCGGGAACGGGGAAGAAAATAATAGTGACTAGCGTGTGCTTGAAGCTTTAAGGCATGATCCTGACCTTCAGAGTGAGTGTTAGCTACACACTACGTTACAAATGGCGCCCAACTAATTGAAAAAAAAAAAACGAACTACAATACCAGTGGCGAGATACGCTCGGGGGATTGAGAATGAGCAACGGTGGTGGTCGAGTAATTGGTGAAAATCTGTATAATTATTCGAGTTAAAGTAAGAATCGAGGAAGTTAGTAGTATTAGAGGAAAGGGAAAGAGAGTGTGGGTTGAGAAAAATTATTTTCATGAAACAAAAAAAATATACGTTATTTTATGTATATATATTTTTTGTTTTTCTCAACTTACAAACTAACAGGTATTCTGATAATTTTCGAGAATACAGGATGCCCTTTTCTTGTCTTCCTCTAGGATAGTGGAACAACACATCGTAAAAGAACAACGATAATTTGGAAGAATAGAAAACAAGCAAGGATCGAGTTTTTGTTTTTTTTTTCTTCCGCAGGTTTTTCGGTGAATCGACATAGTGAGGGGGATAAAGCGAAATTGTGGGTCGAGGAAATTGACTTTTTATACGTTTCCCTTCTCCAATATTTTTTTATCCTTCCTTTCAAGTCGAGATTTCAGTCTTATATTAGTGTTCAGAATAGTTTAAGAACGCACGATGGCAGCAAGTGGAATAAAGAAGGTCAACGAATACCAGAGGAAGATTCGAGAACTCAGCAACAATCGCGAACACAGTGCAAGATTCCGCGATGTGATGAGGAAGACGATCGTCGAAGTAGAAAAAATCTGCAAGAGTTGAACCTCAACCATCGAGGTAGTCATCGAGCAAAGGCAGAGAGGTTGTTTCGAGGATGCATGAAGATGGTGGGGGTAGCAAAAGTACCTTGGCTCCCGGAAACGGACGAAGCCGATGGCAACGATGTTCCTGTGGAAGAGAAATTGTTGATGGCGATAAGTGACCAGGAGCAAATATACGAGACGGACGGGGAGAGCATTCAAAGCAGGCTGGAGAACGCGCAACCTGCGAATACAGTGCCACCGATCTTAGAGGCAATTGAGGGGGCAGTGGGAACTCAACAGCCTGTCAATAAAATTGCACCCCGAAGACCACTACCTAGAATATTACCTAGAATAAACATCGAGACCGATCGAGAGGCGGCATTGAGGCTAGAAGGCAGAGCGGAACTGGATTCGGTGACTAGGCGATACTTGCTACCAGCGTAGCCGTGATATCTCGAACCAGCAGCCAGAGTAGGATGGCGAGTGTATGCACCGAATGCGTACGCTTCGATGGGGTATGGCTCGACCAACAGAGCATCGGAACGAGAAGATATTCATAATTCCAGGAGAAAATCGAGCCAAGAGAGATCAAGGTACGTGGGCCAAAGCGGAAGACAGCTTCTATCTGGATGAAGAGTACGAGCTGCGAGGAGAGGAATTGGTGAGGGTTAATAAACAACCATTAATTCGGTCTACCCCTCGATGGCGCAGGAAGATACTCCCCCCAGGTAATTCGAGTTCCGATTCTGAAGGTGAAGTGATACTACAGACAGACAGACAGACAGACGGACAGACAGACAGGCGAGAAAGCGAGAGAGAGATTTGACAGTTCAAGATCGCGATAGTTAATTGCATCATCTACGTAAGTACAGTTGAGAAGGTGTTATTGAAGGTCGTGGTGAGGGGCTCTTTTCTTACAGGTTACGAGTGTTGTCTCGAGGGCTAGATCTGATATCTCAAAATATATAAAACAGAGCAAGAAAAGTAAAGTAAAAGCAAGTAACAAGCAACAAAGTCAATAATTCAAAATATCGATATCAAAGTATCATAAGTCAAAAGTAAAAGTAGAATAATATAAAATAACATAGAATACATTACAATAACATAAGATAATATAGTATTAGATATAATAAAATAAAATAGTCGGATATAATAGAGTAATATATGTTAAGACGCAACACAAGATAAAATTCCGATTTAGTTAAAGTTAAATTGTCTTAACATAAATTGTCTTAGTCTAGTATCACAGCATAACCAATTAGGCTTAGTCAAGATAAATAGTATGATAAAACATCGCATCGACAATTCCGCTGACTATCTACGGGAGAGAGGCTAGGGATCGAGACCCAATAGATGTTGACAAACCGCCTTCTTGAATGAAAGAAAAGAGAGAAGGTGACGAATGGCCGGGGGAAGAGAATTTCAAAGCCGGACGCCCTGGACTGCAAACGTCCTGTCGCCCATCTTGTAGTTCATGGCGGGGACTCTCAACTCCGGCTGCACACCTCGACTAGTCGCTCTGGGCTTATACTTCATAAAAAAGGCATCCAAGTAACTGAGCTACCGTAATCGCAGAGTCTTGTATATTAAGAGGACTGCGAAGAAAAGCCTGCGGAAGTCAGAACGAAGCCATCCCAGGCGCCTAATGAAATGAATAATGTACTCGTATTTGTTTACATTCTTTATCACTGTATCAATGTGCGATTTCTACGTCAATTTACTATTGAGTGTGGCACCAAGACTCGTAACTTCGCTACTGAATGGTATGTGCTCTTCAGTCTGTATGACAGCGCCTGGCATGTCCAGTGAGTTAACGAAATTAACGTTCTTACTGGAGCTAAAGACGATTGCTTTGGTCTTGCCAGCATTGAAATGAAGACCGGAGCGCTCAGCCCACCCAGCCACCATTTGCGTTGGAACGTTGAACGATGCCCTCTAGAATCTTATCTTTGGTAGTTTGTATATATATATCTGTAGGTCATCGGTGTAAAACAGATGTTTAATGGCGTCAGTGTCAAGTACGTCACGTAGGTCGTTAACATATAAGAAAAAGAGCAAGGGACCAAGGACAGAACGCTGCGGGATACCCAGATTTGTTTCGAGCCAGTCAGCGTTACCGTTCTTATTGGTAGTGACCATCTGGGTGCGGCCTTGCAAGTATAACTTGATCCACAGGAGAGCTGTCCTAGAGAACCCGAGCTTACAAAGTTTTCACTTTTCTGTTATCGATATCCATCCATATATCGTATAGTATAGTATTTTATATATTGTAATAATATGGTTTACAAATATAAATATATGCATATAAAGTTTAAAAATACTTTTAGAAATGCAATGTTCCAATATCTTAGACACTAGAAGAGGCCACGAACTCCCGGATTTTGCTCAAACTTTGAGGTATGTTTTTAGATGCTAAAATATGAAGAATGCTAGAATATTAGACGCTAACGCTTTGATAAACTTCAGTTATAGACAGGTTTAGCTGTATTTGAAAGAAATAATGAAAAAGACGCTCTGTTTTATTTGTTTATTAGTTAAGCTAGAAAATTCTTATATATAATTGTAAAAAAAAAAAATAAAAATAGAGATTACAAGTTTTACGTTGTTTTCTTCAGAATTAAAAAATATCAAAAGTTATGAAAGTTTAAAATTAAGCAACAAAAATTGATAAATTAACAGGCTTTAACTTTATACTTATTTTGATGCATTTGCGTTGCTTATCTTTAAACTATCATAACTTTTTATATATTTAATATTTTTAATTCTGAAAAAAGCAACGTAAAACTTGTAATCTCTAGCTTTATTTTCTTTTTTTACAATTATATATGGCCGAATCCATCTCAAATCAGATAGTCCGCGTATGCCTATTTCACCTATCATGTTGAAATAAAAATATTTATGTTCTACTCCAAAAAATATTTTACACATGTTTTTTTTATTTTTTTGTTTCATCAATATTTCATGCGTTCAACGGTGCCGAAAAATTCCGAGAAAATTCTTTCATTGAGAACAAAATTTGACAACAAAAAGAGAAAAAAGTTAAGCGTTTTCTTACTCGAAGTTTAAAAGAGACGTATAAAGTATTTAAAAATGATAATCCA
>JAWWEQ010049160.1:0-14079 GCA_035583055.1 Torymus tubicola
CAACGCTACGGCGAGATAGCACCTTTTTCAGCGCTTCGCCGAGATAGCGCCTTATTCCCCTCAGCCGACGATATATAGTTATCCAATCTGCTCCTATCTATCCAATATATATATATAGTAAGGAATAATTAAGGAAAAGGTTCTGAAAGATGCAGAAAAACGGCAACAGTTTGTGAGCGCCTGCACCATTGTAAATAGTGTTAATCCACTTGTATACCAGGCCATCAAAATTAAAGCTTCTTTAGGCGAAAGGCTGTAGCCATTAAACGTAAATCTCAACTTTGTTCTAATATATCTAATATATATTAGAAGAAGAAGAGACAAAAGGAGGATACACTCTGGCAAGACATGTTAAAATCAAGGAAGGTATTAAAAGATGCAGAAAAACGGCAACAGTTTGTGAGCGCCTTCCCCATTGTACGCATCGGGAATATAGACGTGATGAAGGCCATCACAGGAAACGAAAATAATACCTGTAGTTGGCTAGGGCGCGCAAATGTTGGCAGTCGCAAACCTATACATACACATCCGAAATGATATTTTTAGTTTAACGTTGGCGTACGCCACGTAACGGCTGATTAGAGAATTAGAATACCAAACAGTTCATATTTTTCATTACTTTCTCTATTCTTTGAGTTATTGATTATTTTTCTTATTTTTATATATTTAATCATTACTTATTGGCAGTTTTTTTTGCTCATTTTCTCCGAGCTGGTATCTAACCACGACGATAACTTTGAGAAAGACTTCGTTGGTGAGCTGGCATCTGGTACGTGCAACCATGACTCGACAAATCAATGTTCTACTACATTGCAAAAATTCTAGTCCTGCTATTCGATTAGGTCGGGGTGTACTAAAATAAAACAATAATTTACGATGAGTGTGATTAATTGATATGTCAATTTGATCCTATTTTATGTCATATATCTCAATGTTTATTACCACACTACAGCTTAATACATAAAATAATCTAGTGGGCGGTGTCTCTCTGCCTTCCATTCTTTCCACGTAATAAAAATAAAAAAAAACAAATTCTTAATCATCCAACTTCACATGTCTCCTCCCCAATAATACGCTAAAACATATCGACTCTCAATTTCATATACGCAGTGACTTACATATCCATCACACATACACGTGCGTGTGGTTACCATACGGAATAAAATGCGAATTTTCTCCCCATATCCACAGCGCATCAACGATGCCGCCACTCTCGCATATCCCACGCGCGCATGTGTGTGTGTATATATATATACACACACGTACGCAGGCTGCACTATACGGAGAGATGCAAATGCGGGCTTCCGGCACTGTGTGCACGATGCGCTCCCGCCGGCTGATGGAGAGAGAGAGAGAGAGAGGCCGGCGAAGGCGCGGTGACAGGCTTCTTCCTGCGTGACATATACGCTGTGTATAGTGGCGGTGACCTGTGCGTGCGATCGAGATGACGGCAATTTGCACTCGTGTGTGCGCGTGTGTGTGGTGGAATGCAGAAAGGAAAGCGTTGTTGCACGCCACGAGTGTGGGATGGGAAAGATGCAAAGTAGGTGGGTGGAAAGGAGAGGGGAGTTGCGGTAATTGGGGTGATTGAAGAAGGGTGAGGTGTGGTAGAGAGAGAGGAAGGGAAGGTGTATAGCGACGTGGGATATTGGGGAATGAAGGTGTTTTATATGTTGGGGAATGATGTGTGGGTGGTAGTATAAATAATTCAAAATGGGTATTTTCGAAATATAAAGTATGTGCACTGATATCAAATCAGGAATATTGTGTATTCATAATTAATGAAAATCTAGTAATAATTATAATTAGTGAATATATTCATTGAGTGCTAGTTATAAGTATACCATTGATTTGTTATGAGTGTATATACTAATTAATTCAATTTGGAGAGTTAATTTTGAAGTGCTATAGATTTTTTATTTATATCATCATTATTAATTTATACTGCAGTCAATATTGTTTTAATTAACGTATGTTATATATGTTCAACGAAGCACAGAGGGAAACATGATCGCAACAAAAGTCTATAATGTACAAAATTGAAAAAAAACATCTACCTATTCATCATTAAATTACAGCTATAATATTGTATAACAGTCTATAAATAACCCTCACGCAATAGCTATATCGTACAACACTCGCATCTATATTTAGACGCATAATAACAGTTTCTCACTCCACCTCCTCTTACGTTTTCCACTCTCCTATCACCTGCAAAAAAAGCGAGAACCAAAAGAAATAAAAAAAAAAAATAATATATATACAGAAAGTCTCACCACAACGTGCGTACATATGTCGACCTTCGCACGCTCTTTTCTCTCTCTCTCTTCCTCTCACAACCGCACATACGCGTGGATCGAAGCCGAGTGCTCTCGAACAGAGACACATATACATGCAGGCGTACATGCGCGCAGGGTACACCGGATAGCACGCAACTACTACCACCGAGAGAAGGGGGGGGATTGGACTTGTGGTCGTCGTACGCTCGCTGCACGCAATACACGCGTGAGCACAACACACCAACTCGCGTAAAAAAGTCCAGCGTTACACTGCCGCGCTGCTGTTAAAGTATTTTACGGCGCGCGCGAGAGAGAGAAAGAGCTTGACCTGTACGCGGTCCTGTGAAAATTGTTAATCCGTGGATGGGTTGAGAGACACGTAGTGTGTACGTGTGTTGGCTTTCGTGGAAGAAATATTGAAAAAACATTGAAGGGAAAGGGAGGAAAAGGTTGTAAATTTTTCGGGTGACGAAGGGGGTGTGGATGTAGGTGGGTAGAAATTGGAGTAGTGAGAGATTCGAGGTGGGTAAGGGCAGGTGGTTTATATGGCGAACGGTTAGCGTTTATGTGAATCTGGTAGATTGGAGTTGGGATTTCATTTTGTTTTGGAACAGTGAATTTTGTAAATATACTACGCGTTGAAATATTTCAGTTCGTGGATGAATAGGTATCGTAATATTTATTGTGGTATTTAATAATAATAATATCATGGCAAAAAGGTAAAATGACTCTCTAGTTATAACTTGTCTAATATAAATAACTGTTACTAAATTGACAAGCTACTACTGCCTACTCCCTTCTCATATCGCATAAAATATTATTCGGTACCGCGTTAAACAAGAAAACAATACTCCATAACCAAGCTGTTACAATACACCTTCAACCATTAACACTCAGATCTCTATCTATATTCAACCGTCTGAGAACACCAAAAATTACCATAAAAACTGTTGGCGAAATCCGCCACTACATCACGTCAGATAATTCGCGCAGTCCAATATCTACGTAGCAGCGCCTCTGCCTCGTGCAAAAACCTCTCGCGAATCCTCTTCAACGTGCTCCTAAACGTTTTAAAAGTGACTCGAAAAAAGAGAGCGAACGCTACTACTACTACTACTACTACCACCAGCAGCAACGTGTACTACTCTCAAGCGTACTATTCATCTGAAGTGCCGCTCGCACGCGCGTATATACCTTCCTCCTCTTTTTCCCATCGGCACATGTACATATATATACATACTGTATATAGATATATATACATATATATGTACATACGATAGAGAGAGAGAGTGGCAAAGAGGATATAGACGAAAGCGTACTCGAATCACGTATACGTGCGCGCGTGCGCGCGTAGCACAAGCGCATAGAGAGGAGTGAGACACGCGCAGGGACGAACGGACGGATGGATGGACGGGTTGGACGCGAGGACATTAGACGCGCGTCAGGTTGCTCGACAGCTTTAGGGTCGTCGCACAATGCGAGAGTATAGAGCTATGGGAGGGTACTGAAGAGAGGGAGAGAGAGAGGTCGAGTGGGTGACGAATGGAGAAGAGGAGGAGGAGGGTGAGGAGGAGGAGAGGTGGCTGTGTCGCGGAAGGATTGACGCCGTGTAATGGAGGTGAGCACGAGGAAGAGAGAGAGAGAGAGAATGTTGTGGTGGTTGGTTGGTTATTGTCGGAAGTTAAACTGTTTCGCGGAGATTTCGGTAGGTGAAAGGGTAATTGGGAAACACGTTACTCTTTGTTTACATTAAAATTGCGGTTTTGTAAAGGTTTAGGGCTTTTTTTTAAATATAGTTATCTGTGTACTGTGCGGTTGGTCCTTTGCTTTTTTTTTACCCGTAATACGGAAACATTTGTGTATAAATGTAAAAAAAACAAGGAAAAAGTTCACGTCAATATTTACTGCGATAAATGTTTGAATTGTAAATTAAAATCTTATTCTCGTGTGAATTTTAATTACACCCGCGAATGAATAAAACCCTTATATTTTGAATTCACCGTCCACCTTATGTATATATACAATACACAAAATAAAACGCAATAACCTTATTTCACCAAGATTCCGTTTTCCTTTTCTCACCTTTCACGCGTATACCCGTAGTCTCCACCTTCTTCTCTCATGCAAAAACTCACCTTCTCTACCCTTCAAACTAAATTTCACACCGGACTCGGGCACATTGTGGAAAGGCCCTGAACTGCTTTTCTCCGCACTCACGTACATACCCATACGTATAATACGCCTCGCTCTACCCGACATATCGCCGCGCATATATATCACTTCGCGTGCATTGTACCTCCTCTCCTCGCTTTGTCCGACTAAATTTGGAGATCGCGCGCTGGCGACACTTAGTTCTCTCTCCCTCTCTCTCTCTCTCTCTGTGGGTCGTTCCTCTGGTGTGCACGTGTGCATTGTTCGCCTACTCACGGAAGAGACGATCGAGGAATAAGGCGAACCTTAACTCTCTCCCTCTCTCTCACTCTCTGCACGTGTCACAAGCAGATGCCACGTGTGTGTTGCGCACTGGTTGTATTAAGGAGACGTGTATGTGTGTATGTGGATATACGTGTATATGCAACGAGCTAATTTGCCCGGATTAATCGTTGATGCTCGCAAGTAAGTAATGCAGCAGGGCATATGCCGAGAGAGGGAGAGAGAGAACGCAAGCTCACGTCTGTTTGTAGAGTTGCATATGCTATGAGCGGCGGCTGCTGCTGCTACTGCTGTTGGCGCTTTTGACGGGGAATTCAGGAGGGTTGTGTTGTTTCTTGCTTTAGTGTGGATTGTACGGAAGGTGAGTGTATATGTATATATGAGATAGTCTTTGAGTTTTGTTGATCGAGGGTCGACAATGATTAAACAGGTGGAAATAGATAGGGTAATTAGATATGGATAGCTTTAAAGGATCTTGGAGTACCTTAATATACGAAAGTTTAGTTGTATTTGTTATACGCAGCTAATGGATTTAGTACAAATATAGGATTTAACGTTGAAAAATAAATGGAAAGTGAATGGTTAAGTCTCTTATGCAATTGTTGTCAGAGAGGGAGAGGCCGAGGAAAAGTTTTCTATTGAAAAAATGCGTTTATTTTAACTTTTTTTTTTATTTTGGAAAGTTGAAAACAGCGTATCCCAAAAGTTGGCTAAATAGTCCGGCTGTTGTATACGAATGCGGAGTAGAAAAAGTCGGATGTGGTCGGGCTTGCGCGTGCCGCGTGCTTCTGTTATTCTGTCAACTTTTATCGCGCACTGTGCGACGCTATCTACTATTACAGAAGTTCGAAAATTTACTTTTCGCAGTTCAAAATAAAAGTATAGGAGAAATTTTTATATTGCACTTTTTTTTTGTTGCCTTCGGTATTAGATTTGCATGAAATCGTATCATGCTGGTGTTTGAATTTTAAACAAAAATAAGTAATTTCGTAATACAAATTCGTTAAAAACACAAAGTAAAATTCTACTTTATTGGGTTTACAGTAAATTACCAAATCCAACTATAAATCTGCTAAATATTTTACCGATAATTATTTAAACTTAACACCTAACTTAACCAACAGCTATACCAAAGCTCCCATTCAAGGAACTTTACAGTGCGCATGAAAATTTCACAATCGTTTAATATTCACCAGCGCACACCTCACCTTCCTCTTCCCCCTCTATATACACTTTTTACACACCTAGCAACGAGAGCCTCGTTCTCGTTTGATCGATGCGTACACACCTTCCCTCCTATATACTCACACATATACACACGTATATAAAAACAACACAAACCTCCGCGTTTATTACCGCCCTTATTCGTACACACACATATATATACAAGCACCATAATACTTCACCTGTGCACTCTTGAAGGTGTGTAACAACAACAACGGTATAGTAGTAGCAGTAGCAACGCCAGGTGCATGCACTTCAAGCGCGTAGGGAATCCGCACGGAGCGCTTTACAAGCACTTAGCGCTTGGTCCGGTCGCTCTCTTTCTCTATACCTCGCGCGCGATTTATTCAGCGGGAGTCGCTGGCTTTGCAATATAGCTTTGTATACAGGTAGATACACTGCTGTTATTGTTGTTGTTGCCTCGCTTCGTTTAATTAAACATTTCGTTTCTTTTTTAACAGAGAGGAAGCGGATTTGTTGTACATGTATATGCCTGAGGAGGAGAAGGAGGAGTATACGAGGGAGAGGTGAAAGATTAACCTAGATAGGGAGAATTACGCGCCGAGAGTTTTGGAAGCCGCGGGGGTAAGGAAACGCAAGCGAGAGAGAGCGAGAGAGAGAGAGAGAGAGAGTCGCTTGATGCGGAAGATTTGGATTAAGCGTTTGGGAGGAGCAGGGGGTGAGAGGAGTGTAATTAGGTCGATTAATGAGAGGATTTCAGAGACAGTGTGTGTGTGTGTATGAGAGAGGACGAGGATTTTGGATTATTATTATTATTCAAAATTATTATATAATTTTAGGGGGGATCAGAGGTTTTTTAAGTATTAATTGGGGGACTGTATACTTTATTCGGTTTCGAATAAACGGGTGGAGTGTATGTGTGTATTTTAAATTTTTAAAAAGCTTGTCGAACGGAAAGAAAACGCGCTTTTGTGTGTTTTTAAATGGATACATCTCGTTTAAATTTCAAGTACGTCCATTTAATGGATCTTTTCGAGCAAGATTTTCAACGTTTTTGATTTTGTTTGTTCTCTTAACCATGTTAATGTAATATTTATATACAATTTTAGAATGAGGTAACTAAAAATGCTAAAAATTTACATTTCCTTCGATCTTACAGAAAAAAAATACTACGTAAATGTCTGGAAACCAGCAATCGAAAAACTGTATATATACACACGAGTGGTATATCGCGCACATTTTCGAAATTACAGCTCCCATAAATAAAAAAAAACCATCATCCTCAAACGAGATATACGACTTTGATTT
Organism: Torymus tubicola; assembly: GCA_035583055.1. NCBI lineage: Eukaryota > Metazoa > Arthropoda > Insecta > Hymenoptera > Torymidae > Torymus > Torymus tubicola. The sequence continues at coordinate 7,206 of JAWWEQ010049160.1, forward strand.
CTAACGACATATCCACCTCTCTCTCACTCACACAGACACACATACATACAAAATAAATTTCTTATTTTCGAGAAAAACGAACGTATACGGGTAAATCCACAAATCTTTTAACATTCAACGTATTGCAACACGTTACCTGCTTATACTAAAACAAACGATGTCATGCATCCGCAGTATTTTTTTTAGGTTTCTATAGATAATAATTAATCTTTTTGTTCAATTAGATTTACAGAAATGTATTTAATTAACCCGTAGAAAAAAAATTGAAAATTGTAAATTTCTAAAAACGTCTTTTAATTCTTAATGATTTTTCTATAACGTCCCTTCGTATTTTGTTATGCTCGTCAGTATTTTAGGTATTTCTTCATAGAGTGTAACTGTACCTTCGGCCTTGTTTATGTTCCTATTATACTTGAAAAGTTCCGGAGCTACAAATTCGCGTATTACATTTTTATCATTTTTCATTTTTCAACAATCTTATAGTATTAATTTATGCGCCCCTTTGTCTATTGAAATATTGACTTAATATAATTCATTTTGGTTCAAAATGGAACATTGAGTACGAACCTCGATAAGTGTGCTATCAATATTCTACATGCAGCAACTACTAGAAAATGATTGCTGAAATCGTAATCAATTGTCTAAATTCGATTTTTATGATAGCACACAAAAAATAATTGATATTTTTGCGATCTATAAAGTGCTTAATGAATATAATTGTAGAGAAAAAGGCGCATTAAAATTCTATGTATATATAAGGAGTAAATTGCTTAAGTATATATTTAGCTGTATTTCGCCTTAACTTTTACGCCTCTTCCTGAAAATAAGTACAAAAAAAATTTCTCTTCCCTTTTTTTTCTATTATTAAAAGTTTTGTAGATTTGCCCATATGCACGCGCGAGCAACCGTACACGCACAAATCATCCCAGACCCAATGATAATATCCATTCGTCACGAATAAAAGCTCCTCTTCTCGCGTTCCGCAGCCCATTATAATCGCGCGCGGGTGCGCACCTGCACTCCGAATGGAACTGCAACGGTGGCGCGCCTGCGATAAAACCCCCACCTCCTACGGCAGTCTAAGATCGGGCGAGCATTTCGAAAGCTCTCTCTTCGGAATGGCCGGCATTTTTCACGCGCGTAACGTTTATTTATTTCAGAAACTCGCGCGGGTTTTTACGACACGACCTCGCGTGTGTGTGTGTGTACTCGTGTACATTAGCAACTTTTCGGCATCGCTCTTCCGCACCGTAAAGTTCGCGCGAAAACAAACCGCTAGCCGTTAGTTTACACATCTACGTGCGGATCAAGGGTGTGAGAAAAAGGCTTTAGACTTTGATATTATCGAAGTTGAAACGTCTATAGTCGCTTATCCCGTGTCAAGTGCGTCTGCTTCTTCTTCTTCTTCTTCTTCGTCTAATCCACTTGAAGTGTGTTGTCCGGTTCGAGAGTCCCCGACGACTTTATGACTTTAAAGTAGCCGCGCGCTCGTTGTGCTTCTTCTTCTTCTTTTTTTTCTTATGTCGGCCTAGTTTTGTTCGCGGAAGCGTACGCGCGCGGGTAATTGCGAATTAAAGATAAATTGCGTCGATGTTGTCGGGAAAAGTTTCGATTATATACGTAGTGGGGAAGCGTGGGCGTCTAATTTCGTAGAAAGCGCGAGCGCGGCGATGGATTTTATCCTTAATTGATGTCAAAGTGATTAACGAATTTCGTAACTTTGCAAGTATAATATATGCTGCGTGTAGAACGAAGAAGCGGCCATTTTGAATATTAGAGAAAGTAACTGGATGTTGATCGCGTATACTCGTGTGGTTCTGATACTGAAAAGGTATGTGTTATATACGTATTTTTTGTACATATATACGTGGTATAGTCGAAGGAAACATCGCGACATTGTCCTCCGCATTGCAATTTATTCAAGCAGTACATATATAAATAATGCAGTCGCAAACCTATAAAAATGTACTCTCGAGTAATCCTGACACCGAGGACTACATTTATACACTATATATACATTCGTACCTTAAAAATACCTACATTCGTATCGCAAACATCTTAAAATACGCATTTATATCGACATCTCGTGCTACTAATCTAATTACACCGCACTATAATTAGAACCATTCAAAATACGTCTGCCAACCAATAATCCACCTCACTTTTACCAACCCACCATTCCACACACTTCCCACTCGAACCTCTCCACATCAGTATATCTATATACTCACTTCATATACACCATTGCTGCACTTTCCACCCGAACAGCTAGTATAAAAGTACCTTAACCGCTATACGCGATTCTTCGCGGTTCACCCCCTCTCACTCTCGAGAGAGTGCACTCGTCGGACAAGTGGCCCTTACAGTATAGGTGTATAAATTAGGTCTCTCCCTCTCTCTCAACCGCTATCTATTAATGCGCGTACCCCCCACTACTCGCTTGCTGAATTGTACATATAGTAGCCTGCACTCGATGTATCATCGAGAGACTCTCTTGCTCTCCCCCTTTTACCCATCCGGCTTTTATTGTCGTGCGAACGTATATACGCGAGCTCACCCAAAAATTAGATCGTCCAACTGGGATACATAGTAGTAGTAGTCCCCCTCTTTTACAGTACACGAGCGTTGCGATAACCCATGCATTCATTGTTACGTGTGTTCTATACGTTTATTATGAATGCGAATGGTGTATATATGAAAAGCATGCGAAGATGTATGTTTTCATATATGAAAGAGAAACAGACATAGAGATGGGGGGGAAAGAACGTATAATGTTGAATTATCGACTGATGAATGGCGCGTATACGTTGTGTCTCTCGTGTCAATGGTTCACATACATATACATGCGGGTGTTTTATCGAATATTTAAAGATCGCCGAGCGGTATATTGTTCCGGTATTGTACACACATATGATTTTTATCAACTCACATTGTGATCTAGTACGCGCACGCGTGCGACCGTGTATTTAACTCTTTTATGGTCTCACGTGACCATTCGTCACGTTTACTGCGCGCTTATACTCTCTCTCTCTCTCTATTTTTTTTATAGTTCTTCGATTTCAAAAGGAAATTTATTGCAATCGTAACTCCGACAAATACTATGGTCCGCCGCATTTCGCACTATATACCATTATTTTCGCGCGTACGCGTATATATACTAAAAAAATACGCGATTATTATCCTCTCCCACTCTCCCATACCTATATACCTATAAATCAATCTCGCGCTAGTATAGTTCTCGTAAAAATTGCCTCTCTATATGTCCCACCGTATACGCATGTATATATGACCATTCGGAAAGTCCTCCTTTATTATCCCCCCATCCACTGCCCTAAAAGCCCTATTATTACACGTGGATATTTTCCGAAACCACCCGCGCAGTTATTTTTTATTATTCGCTTCGTGAATTAACTGTCCATCGATGGTCTGGGGGCTGAATAATCGTTCTAATTGTCCCTTGGGCAAAGATATCAATTACATCGAAAAAAGAAACTTGACGGTTTAAGAATGAAGAAGTGACATTATATATATATATTTCGGTCGAGTGGAGGACCGCATCCGTTCTTCTTCCGTTGCTGCGACTTCTTGATCAAAAGTAACGTGGCACGACAAGAGGGCGACAATACTTTGAATGTACAAGCTAAGGGGACAACTATATATATGTATATATGGGTTGTGGCTAAGAGATTTGGTTTTTGTCAGCGTGTGGTAGAGTGTATAGTTTGGTTTGACGATGTAATAGATAAATGCGGTTGTCACGAAGGGGGAGCGAGAAAAAAAAATTGTTATTGCGCCGAGGTGAGATATGAAAACGCCGCGGGAGAGAGTTCACTTTCTTTGTGGTGGTGATGGTAGTTTGACTTTTTGCTGAATTAGCGAAATTAAAGGATGGGGGGAAAGAGTGGTGTGTGTATGTGTATGTGTGTAAGGAAAACGAGCGCATTCAGCAAGATTTTTTCGTCGAGTCAGCAAATTTCTCTCTCTCTCTCTCTCAACCCTTTTGCCGATTTGATTGATGCGCCTTTGTAGGTTTTTATCGGACGCCTGATGACTCTGCGTCGATAAATGATTAATACAGATATCTTTCCTATAATATCAATAACCGGTTATACATCATTAATTCCCGCACACACGTATTCACCAACTATACATTTATATAATTTTACCTCATTAAAAAACCACCGCATGAAGTTTAAACAACGCGCACGGTTCTCGCCTGTTAATCCGACCTCTATGCAAACAACGAAGAACGACCAACACGTTGATACGTACACACATACAAACGTGCGCACGTCAGTGTTGTAGACACAAGGCGAGTAGTAGTAGGGTATAAGGAGAGTAAGGACCTAACGCGACGCGGGGTAGGTGCGCGTTCTCGTAAGTGAAAACCACAACTCGAGACGCGAGACTAACTTCCGATGGTGAGTTGAGAAAATATCCAATTTACGATCAAATAACAGGTAAACTGCGCCACGCGAAGTACAACTCTCTCTGTGTGTGTATAATGTGCGCGTGGTTAATGAGTAGTTATAGGCAGGACGCGTAGTAGACAGTCGCGTGTATTCGTATATGTGTGTAAATACGAGATCTCGACTAATTTTGCAAACATTAGGTAGATAGGTATAGGTGTGTGCAGGTTGCAGCATGAGATGTAAATACTATTGTGAGATTTTAATAGTAGAGGTGGTATGGAACTTTATCCGGTGAGGGTAACGTATATCAATTACTTTAGATACTTTTATAAAAGCTTTTTGTTACCGAACAAAGGAAAGCCTCATAACATAAAGACTCACACCTTAACCATCATCGTTTCCAACCCATACAATTTGTCTATACAAGCATACATATACACTCCCTAAAAAAAACAAAATTCACAATTCTCTCAACACTCACATATACTTACACGTCGCATCGTCCCCATCACATTACAAACAACAACAACAACATCACATTCATCCCTTATACCCTCACGCGTATACTACCAAACAAAGCCCGAACCGCATAAGGCACTATACCTTTTTTCATATACTCACATCGGCACTTTTACCACCTCTTCGTCTCTCCCTCATATAACCTCTCACCCGCAGCAGCTTCCCTCACTCCATAACAATCGCGGCCGAACGTCGGAGAGCATCAGCCTTACTCTCTCTCTCTCTCTCCGAAAGATAGAAATAAACACATCCCTGGAAAACGCATCGACGTAGGGGCGCCCCCCATAACCATAACCCCACGTATATATACCTATATATATTCGCACACACACATACACATACAACGTCCCTACTCCCCTTCGCGCAATCGCGAAACAGCGCGTGCGCGAGTGGGTGGCAGAGAGCAGCAGTAGCAGTAGTAGTAGGGGAAGCGTTCGAGTATACGAAGACTCTCGCGCGCGCGTCGACGCGGGTGAGAGAGAGCGAGCGAGCGAGCGACCGCGTGCAGCAGCGGTGGCGGCGGCTGTGTGGCCCGGCAGTACGCCCCGCGCCCTCGGCCGTAGCGTTTCGCACGCGCGTTATTATATATATATACTCTATATTTTTTCGCTCGTATATACTCGCACTGATATATAAGAGAGAAACGCGCCTCTCGTCTCGCGCGCCGTGCGAGTATATAATAAGAAAGACGTTTAGTTTTTTTTGGTTAACGGTGCGCGCGGGGGGTTTGTATACAAGTGTTGTTGTTGTTGTTGTTGTACAAGGTGTCGAGAGTGAGAGGGATTTGGTATAGTATATGAGAGATTAAAAGAGAGGGAGAGTGGATGCTGCTGATTCTGCGACGTTGCTGCTGCGAGGAGCAGAAGGACGACGAGCTGTGCTGATGCTGGGGTGTTGACGGAAAAGGAGGTGTGTGCGTTGAGAGATATATGGGAAGAAGGTGGAAGATATTGTTGATGTTGGAAGGATTGTTGCTGTTACGATGTATTGGTTATATTGTGGGCGGCGATCATGAGAGAGGAGTTTTAGGTGATCGAAGATTGAGAGGATATCGGAGGGTGTAGACAGAGTTTTCGTATGTTGATTATAACTTTTATTTAAAATCTTATTTTATCCCTCGTAGTTTGTAAGATTTGAGAAAACTTTGAAACCCCGCAATTATCAACAATACACAACCGTCTACAGGGAACTCCGACGTCCTCAGACTACTACTATACACCACGTATAACAAAAAGAGTACTTCACCTTTACGTTCATTCATCGGTCCAGCCAGCCAGCCGGTCTGTAGCCAAAACAAATTCACCAAGCCCTTCGCCTTTCCGTAATCCTATTTTTTTCTTTTACTCTCTCTACCAACTTTAACCTCGTATATACTAACCTCCTTGAAAATGTAAACAAGCCATCGTTGCTGCTGCTGCTGCTACTACTGCTGCCGACGACAAACTCTCTCTCTCTCTCTCTCAGACTCTTACATACACTCACGTCTCTATATACACAATATTCCGTCAGAAAGTCTCTCTCTTTCACCTCCAAATCCTCTATTGTAGCTGCACCTTATATACCTCAGACTCAAAGGCCGTGCACTCGCGTGCGTTCTTGCTTTATATATATATACACGATGTGCTGTTGCTGCTGCTGCTACTCCCCCACCAAGGGCATTAATATTACAATGGTTTGTGGCTAGTAAACGTCCGCGGGGCTCACGGTTATATTTCGCGCGCGCGTGCCCCAACTCCCAGTCGGCCGGTTTGTCATTGCGCCGGAAATTGCCGTGTTTCATTGCGAGATAATCCAGCCCCGCGTGCGCACCCGCGTATTATTTGTCGGCTGCTGCTGCTGCTGCTACTATGCTGTTGTAATTCCATTTATGCCGGTCGCTCGCGCGTATATATGTGTATATATATGCGTACACAGCTGTGTGGGTGGGTAAGTTTTCTATATAT
>JAWWEQ010049161.1:0-14077 GCA_035583055.1 Torymus tubicola
TACGAAGCGATTTAGGTGATTTTAAAAGAAAAAAAAATTTTGACCTCTCGATTCACTTGAGAACTGCCCATATATATATATATATATATATATATGTGCGTGTGTGTAATCTGAATCTACAAGCAAGAGAATTAAAACGGAGTAAACCGTACACTTTATAATTTAATTATAATTAACTTAAAGTATTCTTACGAAATACTATTTCTAGACCATTACTTTATAAAAATAATGCAAAATCGCAAAGTCACTGCACAAGAGGCAAAACTTTTAATTTGCGAAGTTCGACCAAGACGTAACAAGTTTCTTGAAAAATAAAATTATTCTTATAACTTATAACTTGGGAAAGTTCATCGACAGAAAGCATTATCCTTTGAGTTTCCAACTTAATAAAGACAATTTCTCAAATCTCAGCACATTTTCAACTTAGCGGTATTAACAATATTAAGAAATATTTAAGTTTTTTAATAGAAATAGTTTCTATAGTTAATCTTGCGAAATCTGGAAATATTTCTCCGAAATATTATTGTTCAGAAGTAAGTGCATCAGTAGTACGAGTACACTGTTAGTGAATTTGATTTCATAGAGTTAACCGACTTGACGTAAATAGGTACATAAGTTTCCGGAGTTGCTGAGTATTGCAACAAAGACACGAAGGCATTCCTAGCCGAAAGTCGAAATTCTCAGTGCTGAACGCATCAAAGCGACCTCAGTGAGCTTGACTGGCGCGAATTTCAAGTTAAACGTGTGTATCCACACCGATGAATGCAATGCTCATACGACGCAACTGCACGCCACGGAAACACCACGTGGTGTGACTTTGTAGTGTTGAGATAAAGATGTCAAATTCACTTGTAACACCAGAAATATTTTAATTCAACAATTTTACGCGCGTTTTGTAAAAATATATCTTAGTAACGTTTGAAAAAATATACAATTTATATGTAGATTTGATGTTCTCATTGATTACTAAATGTTAATAATTTTTGTTGTACTAGCATACGTGCAATTCGTGTACGTGGTTATGCATATTTTAACGTAAATGTAATGGCCTAGATTTTTTTAGAAAATTACTCAATCGGAGCGAAAATAAAAATGTCACTTTCAAGCCAGTTTAAAACTACTTTACTGTCAGTTTAAAAATATGTTTCTCAATCAGTATTAGAATCCAATAAAATTAAACATTAATCTATCACAATTCTGCAACGTATTTTACAAAACCTACCAAAAATGAATACATGACATGTCTAAAATGAATAAATCTTTAAAATATATTCATAATAATAATTATATAAACATGGCAAAATTAAAACCACAAACTTACTCTGCTGATTTCATGTAAAGCATTTTCGCAAATTCTTAAATCTAAAATGTTTTCTTATGCGATTTAAAGATTCTCTTCAAAGCAAAATATTCCAGACAATAATAACACGCCACTCCCAACACTTCGTCAACCTCTCGTCAATTATATCACTTTTTCGCTGCATCTAACGAGCTTGCATCATGTACGCGCGAAAAACTTCACGTTCCCATCTCTCGCGAGCGCATCCGCACACGTCGAGTGGCTCGCTCAGGTTATTGGATACGTTTTGCCAGCGCGGACGCCTCTATCTCTCTCACTCTCTCCAGGATCGTCTACTTAATTAGAAACGGCGCGACTCGCGAGCGCACGGTTTTCATATTGCTAATTAAGCCGGCAGCGCGCAAACTAGCGACGGTGCAAGAGAGGCTCTTTCGCGATGCGATCGCCTGTAATAATGTAATCAGATGTGCATGCGCGCGGAGATCTCGCCCCGCAAATTAACGGCCTCGTTAGAGCCGCAAGGAAATTTGTTCGTGAGCACGCGTGGATGCTGTGGTGTTTGTTTCCACCGAACGCTGCCTCGGCCTCTTTTATATATATATATATATATATATATATTTTTTTTTTTAATAGTCGAGGTAGGAAATCCGAGAGGTTTTTGTGGGAAATCTATGCTGCTCGATATACAGGTGCGTACGAGCTCTTTTGTTCGAGATAGTAAATACACCACTGAGAAATACAAAATGTTATGGAAGTTCAATACAAATGTGCTAAGGATTCAGAAAATAATCATTAATTCTGGTGTGAAAATTATCAGAACTCAATCGAAACTATAAAGTATTTCTTGGTGGGAGAGTAATTTTATCATATGGATGCATCATCGTCTACAAATTATTACAGCAATAACATTTATTTTGAAATTTGATTATCGTGTTTACTACATAACTCTTAATTGATTTAAGTTCTATTCGCATATATAGTGCCGTTAAAATCATTCTAAAAATATAAGATTTCACTTTAAAATTGTCTCTCTTGCGGGAAAAATATCGTAAAAGAAAAGGCCAAAACGACGCTTAAAATTTAAAGACTCTATTTTAAGATGCTTTTAGTAAAATTGCACGCGATTTTTTCACCGAGATACATCTGTTAAAATTCAACATATGAAAAACGTTCTTGTCAAACCCATTATAAAACTAGATAACAGCAATTCTTTTCTTCGAAAAATACTTTTCCAGTTTTCATCATAAATTACCAATAGAAAAAAACATCATTAAAAAATATCTTATAAAAATATAACACTTTTTATTTGTCTATAAATGCAAAATTATTTATCAATTCTTAATTAAAATTCACGGTCGATGGATGATGTTTGCTTATTTCACGGTTTTACTACTTGAGAGGCTGAATAAGCGGAAAATACATATTCTGCTACTGAGAAAGTTAAACATCAGGAAATGGGGTACATCCTGTCAAGCGCCTGACTATGCGGATATTTAACTACTTAAAATAGAGTATAGTGCTCAGATTATGAGTATTAAACGAAGCTTTACTGAATAAATTTATTAATTATGTCGAAGATAAGGCTAACGGTAAACATATTATATTTACGCTACAGTGGTTACAAATGCAAAATCGGTCAATGCAAAATAGGTCGCATGAGAAATTCCCTTTAATACAGCGTTAAAAAGCTGCAATTTCGTAATATCAAGCAATGAAAAGGTAAAAAATCTCGTGTACACCATGTGTTAACACGCAGTATACATATCTACGACGTGAATTGAATTATTGCGTGGGGAAAAAGGTCATAGTAAAAAGAAGGAGAGAGAGAGAGAGAGAGAGAGAGAAAGAACAAGAAGGAGAAAAAAGTAAAAAGGCGTGAAGACGACCCAGCGAGCAGTCACTCGCTGCGGGGCATATGCCGGACGTTATTTCATACGCGCGACAGCGAAATTGCGAGAAAAGAAAGAAACTGGCAGAAACGTACCGAGATGGAAAAGGGAGCGCAGAAATTACGGAAATACATATACACGTGCACGTACACATGTATGAAAAAGGATGGAAGTGTAGAGGAAAAAAAAAGAGAAGAAATGGGAAAGGAGCGAGAAAGATAGAGGGGGGGGGGAGAAAAATGGAATAAGTCGGCGCGCGAAAGCGAGATGGAGATCGACATTGTGGAGGTAAAAAAGAAGCGAGGAAGGAAGGACAGGAGGGAGAGTAGAAGGTAGAAGGGATGAGGGGTAGAGGCGCTACTGCAATTTTTCGCTGCATTGTCATCTTTATTTCGCTCTTGGCTCCGATTTGCCTAACGGCACGACGCGCCGAAGGAGTTGGATAGCTCTCTCTCTCTCTCTCTCCTCCATCGTAGCCTCAAGATAACTACTAACGCTTTTAAACTCGGATTCCTCGCAATCTTTTCGCTCCTCTTGCTCTTCCTTTGCGTCCCTTTGTCGGGAACTTTTCTTCGAAGAGAGCAAGAGAGAGAGAGAGAGAGAGACTTGCCGTCGGAATTGAATTTTTCATACTATACTAGCGCAGTGGTGGTGGCAGCGATGCGCACTTATACTTTTTCTCCAGTCCCCCGCTCGCTCTTTTGTATAGTGCGCTACTTTATTAGTCGGACGTGCTGCGGAGTCGAGTTATTTTGTTCTCATTAAATTTCCGGGCCCGTTGGCTGCCTGCGAGCTTTAATTAATTTTAGAATTACACCATTAACGAAGACGAGCGCGCGCACGTTTCGATGCCTGCCTCTTGCGAGTTTTACCTTCGTTCCTCGCCTCCCTCCAGTTGCCCTTTTCAGACTCTTTCCTTTCGGACTAATCGTAGCGAAAAATAATTAATCCTTACTTAATTAATATGCTCATTGGCTTAAGAAGCTCGGCGTAAGGTGGAAGTATTGGATCGCAATAAAGATTTAATTTCGTATTTTGCACTGAATATCTTTACTCGATACTCTTTATCAATAATGAAGGTTAATAATTAGATGAAAGGAACGCGATTGCAATTAGTTTCTTTATAACGTTAAGTAAAAGTTAAAGTGAAATAATATTGTGTCGGTTACAAAAGGATTACCGCAAATAAAAATCAAAATATTCAATAATGAATAATAACAAACTTGTATATTACCAATAAACCTAATAGATACGGAATTTTCTAAAAACTTTTTTGTTGTAAAATTACGTTGATAATATTAAACGTGAATAATATTCAATTGTGATCGCAACTGCACTTGAGAACTTTAAACTGCTGTTCCGCCGTAAGTTTGCGGGATCTTGGCATCCGCCGCCTAGTGATCGAAGTACTAACTTCTGTCGGTCTAACTACTTTCGGATAAGTAGCTACGGCCTCGTTGTAGTAGCTACTTAAACAATTACCAATCGATTGTAGGTCGTTATTCGTCCCTAGTTACGGAAAATTCAAACTTTTGCGACCTAACCTACGTAAATTGTTCTTCACTTGTTTGGAAGCAGGTTGCAATTACTTTTAAAGTATAGCCAAAACTCGTCGTTAGACAAATTTTTGCCAATAACTTTTATAATTAAATGAATAGTACAATATTAAATTATTAATCTATAAAAAGCATATTATGTCACAGTGACAGAATTAAAATTAGAATTTTTAAGTTTACCATACTAATACTATAATATATCATATATAAATTAAGAAAATTCCAAGCTTACGAATAAAATATATATTCTGAATCTCTTAAGACATACTTTCAACATTTAAAAATTCTGAAAACCTGAGTTTATTTGGAATATTTTTCCGATATATTTTACAAAAATACTTATTTACCAAGATCCCTTGGACTACGCTGTACACTATCGCGGCAGGCTTGCGCTCGAGCATCAAGCTTAAAAGAAGCAAGAGAAAGCCTCACGGAAGACTGAAGACGCCAAAAACGTTTTAACGCGCCGCGTGATTTCACCCATCAGCACCTCGCTGGCCGTTCACTCCCGCCCGTACACTCACGCAACGATACACTCTTTCTTTCTTTCTCCGTAGCTGCTTTCTTATCTCGTGATCTTAAAGCAGCGATTTTTGCCTCCTCTTCCTCTCTCTCTCTCCCTTTTTCTCTCTCCCCCCCCTCTCTCTCTCTCTCTCTCTCTCTCTCTCTCCTTCAGCAAGCGAGAAGAACAAAACGAGCTAGGCGCCGGTGACGAACGGGGGAAGTGCGAAAAAGAACGACATCGCAGAGAGCGAGTGAGCGAACGAGAGAGAGAGAGAGAGAGAGATAAAAAAGCGTTAGTCAACGCGGCCGGTTTAAAGAGACTGCGGGGCCACTGGCCTAGAGCGCACCCGCGTGTGGGTGAGAGGCTTCTGTGTGTATGTGTGCATGCAGCCGGGCTAAAAATAAGACCTCGCGTCTCCACCTCCTCCTTCCGGTCCCTTCTCTCTCTCTCTCTCTCTCTCTCTCTCTCTCTCCCTCTACCCGTACACTCGGCGTCGCCCGACCCGAGTGCACCAGCTACACACACACTCTCTCTCTCCCCTTGTTTTTCTTTCTTTTAGGTCGCTGCCAGAGAGTAGTGTAGTCCCTTTGGAGGGGGCACGCGTAACCTTAAAACACACAGCCCTTCGCCCCGGCTGGTCGTATACATGCTACACTAGTGTACTCGAAGGGTCGTAGCGCGCGGTTTGAGCGCCGTTCCCGGGCGCTCCAGCTTCTTCGGGACCTAGGGATAAACCGTGTAATCGATGCTTTAAAATGATTCGGTCTTTGAGCAAACGGGTTAGCAGTAAATTTCGATTAATTAGCTTTCTCGTCGTCACTTTTTGCTTTTCTCCTTCATAGCTCTCTCTTTGCTCTTTACCCGTGTCGCTGCTGTATATAAAGTTGGACCAAAATTTTAAAAGTAGGCTACTGTTTTTAATTACAAACTTGATAAATTGAGGCTCGTGTGTATAACTACAGCCACCGCATTTCTACAAAAAATGATAATCATAAAAGATGTAGGCTGAGGATAAAATATTGTGCCAGAATATTTTTGGAAATAAAGGGGAAAGCAGAAGGAGTTTCCCGTAAATCGTTTTGTAAGTCATTTTAATAGTTGTTATATTGTAACATACTGTTATAAGTAGTTAACTACAAACGTTTGAAAATATTTTTAAGATTTTAAAAAAGATTTCACATTTTTTATTCATAGTATAAAGTCTGTCCAAACTGTCTTTCTTTTAACAAAATAATTTTATAAATGGAAAATAATTTTTAATCAAATGCTATTTTTAACGCCGTGTTTACCCAACATACAATGGCATACTTTTTTTATAGAACAAAAATGCGACGTAAAAAACTAGCTTCGAGGACAATAACCAGCCGATACATGTCAATTATTACGTTTAATTGAAGAATAACGTATCGCCAAACATCCATTTTCAGCGTGCGAAATATACATCACAATCAAAACGCTAGTGAGAGAGGGAAAAAAGCAGCAGCCGTCGATAGCCAATCAAAACGGCGAGCCCTAGTTAACCTGGTCGATTAATTCCAATTTAAAAATGACAGCGTCAGTGGACGCGCGCTCTCACTGTATGCGCGGCCGCTCTCAAAAAACTCCGGGCGCAAAATAACACAAACACACGCGCGCGCGTCAGCTTGGCCCACATTCCAAAATTCATAACTGTCGCCGTGGGCGCTGATTGCACTATACACCCCATCGAAAAGTGGAGCGAAGTCATGCGCGTCCTCCCCCCTTTTTCTCTGTACGTAAAAAGGCATGCGTTCGCGTCCTCTCCTTCTGCGCGTGGGGCTCGCGAAAATTCGCGCCTGCTCGCCGGTCCTGAATTATGGCGTCACCAGCGGCGGCGGCGGCGGGGCGCGGCGAAATAACTAGGTTATGACGTCGATGCTGGCGCGCCGCCCCCGCCGCCGTCTCTCTCCTCTTTCCCTCCCTGCTCTCGGGCACCCTCTCGCTCCCTCCCTCGCACGCTCCGACAATAGGCCTCGCGCGCGCGTGGATGCGTCTGCTGTCTCTGACGTCACGGGACGACGAACCAGCGGCCGCCTCGCGCCTCCTCGCGCACGTCCCTCCTTCGCTCGCTTGTTCTCTCTCTCCCTCTTGCTCTGGAGTATTCAAATTCCTTCGCTATAGCTTCTTCGGTGCTGCTGCTGGACGCGTGCCGAGAAGAGGGAGGGGGAGGCCTGTGGTAATGACTGGCTTCTGCTGCAGGCGGAGATTAGGAGCGTGATGTGAGTTTTGCGTAATTTGTGTGAGCCGCTGCTCTGCAGTTGCGTGTGCATGTATGTATGTGTAAACGTGCAGAGGAAGCTTGCGCCTACCGAAGCTTTTTTTTCCTGCGGTCGCTGTGTGTTGGCTTGCCGGTTGTTACGAGGATTACAGTTCTGGCCGGCTTGCTTATTAGTTAATCTTGATGAACTTTTGAGGTTTAACGAAGGCAAAGAGGATTGCTACGTGGCTGTGGTGAAAAGTTCGTGTGGCAACTCGTCCCTGCAGAGTTATTAATTAATAAAGTGGAACATTTTTAGGAGTATTCAATAATACGTTAATAATAAAATAAAAGTAAACGTTAAGAAAAAGTTTTGACACAAAAACTTCAAAGGTTTATGAATGTTTAATTTGTAGCTCAAAATCAGGCACGAAAGGAAATATAAAAATAAACCATGTGAAATGAAAGATAAAATCGTTGTAAAACTTTAATCTTGTGTACAATCAAGAGTGTACGCGCATAATCAATTTACCGATCTTTATTATTAAGTTCTCACTGAGAGATTAGAGTATTTCACGTGAATATAAAAGCTTTTACGAACCCATTCGCTCGATGAAAATCTAAATTTTGAAAATTCGGTCAGACCTGCGCGAACTCGGACTATAGGGCTCGGCGCACTGAAAAATTTAAATCGCACCGACGCTTGGAAATTCGATGAAACCTTTACAAAAAAAAGGCGCTGCCGGACTTCTCTTTCCATCTCTTTCCCTCATTCACCTTCTCCCCTCCATTCCTTTCGCGGGCACGTCCTCATCAATAAATCAGCGCGGGAGCGATCTCCACTCGCGCGAAAATCCGTGTAAAATAACGGGGCGATTCTCTCTGGCGCAGTATAGTTCGCGCGCGCTCGTCCCCCGGAAAGCGCGCATGAAAAAGCAATTGGATGTGTGTGTGTGTGTGTGCGTGCTGTGCGCGCGTGTTCAAAGAAAAATGAGAGCGAGCGAGCGAGTGCCGATGCAAAGTTACACGGGCGCGCGCGAGTCTCTTAATTTTTCAGTCTGCCGCATAGGTAGTCTTCGTCTCGGAGGACTTTGCGCGTGTGCGGAGGAACGGCGAGTCGTCGCGCGTACACCTTTTTTGTCTTCGTCTTTGCTCGAGTTGGCTGTGCGTGGGAGTTCCGAAAATGGGGAGCCCAGTGCTGAACGAGTAGGGTTGTTTATGCGATACGAGAGAGTTTGGTTTTGAAATTAATAGGGTTAATGAAGAGCTCACGAGTAAATAGAGCTTGCGCATGTGTGGCGAGCTTACGTATAGCTTTCGAAGACTGGGTTCATAATTTAATAATTTGGCCAAAGTGCTTTTTTGTTCGGCGTCTTAATTAGTCTTGGAACAAGATTTGACAGATTGAAAATGTTTTATGAATTGATTTATTTGAATTGGCCGCGATTAATACTGTTGGAAAAAACCAAAATTTAATAATTTGTTTGGCAATTATTTATCTATGTATTTTCGACTTCTCGTATGAACAATTCTCCAGACAAATTTTATTAAATCTTTAAACTATTTGAAACATTACAATATCGTAAACATAATGAATCTAATAGTTTTTACCAATAACAATCTTGATAAAAATTTTAACTCGAAGATAGCTAGTTTTCAGTAAACTTTATGGACAAAGACAAACAATGTTTTTATTTCATAGTTATATACTAATAAATTTTGGTATTTACACTTTATAAAATAGATAGTTTAAGTAAAGTTAAATAATAGACGGACGAATTATACTACACTTATGTAATTTTTTAGCTATGACACATAGTTAATTTTCTATCAAAGAATTTTATTTTTTAAAACTGTGAATTTCATTATAAGTTACATAATTTAAAAAATTAATGTATTCGACAATGATAAAAATCCACTCTTTGCATTTTCTTCCAGTAAAAACGGATGAAAGCTCTTATTCCCTTGTTTTATATTCTAGTTTTTAAAGATGTTTGCGACTTCACTTGGTAAAATGATTTATGCATAATCATCATATGGAACATTTTTTTTCGAAATAAGGTTATATTGATACAAGCTTAGGGTTCACTGATATTCTAGATACCATTATTGTGCAAAACAATTGCTATTTTGTCACAGTTATACAATTGGTCATGTTCCCAATTTTAACATTCAAAATAATCATAAAAATAAAAAAATCTGATTTGTTCGGTATACCTCTTTTCTTTTTAAAATCTTTCTACTCAGTTATCCGATGGTTTCTTTCGATCTATTCATAAAAATCCTTACGAAAGTCAACAGTTCCCTACACCATAATTATTGAAATGATTCCTTCACATAACGAAAATCCATCTTATCAAGACAAATGACGAAGGAAAACATCGAATCCGAAGAGAATCGAATCACACGGCAGGACGAGCTTCCCTCGAGCGACACGAAAACCCACTTCTGGAAAAGGCTCTTGCGTATAGACACAACCCCACACAGACACGCGGGCTAGCGAACAAACGAATGAAAGTGTTTACTCAGGCGCGCGCGCGCTCGCGGTCTGCAGTTCGAAAAAATAAAGAGCCCCGAGCGTCATTCAATAACTCTTCTGTCCCATACGATGCACACAGAAAGAGAAAGAAAGAGGGACGCGAAGATCCGCTCTTTCTCCATGTGCAATGGGGTAAATTCGATTATCCCTCTGTGCGCAGACGTACGTCTGTTCCCAGCAGCAAATATCGAACTTGTCGTCGTCGTCTTTTTCTTACATCCGAAAACAATTTCTGGGGTCCGCGTGTGTTTGAGGTCCCGTGTCGAGTTCGTCGGCGGCTGATCTTTACATGCACGATGTGTGTGGTTCGAGCAGCTTCTGAGATCGACTGGTAGGATTTCTACGTTATAAATCGTTTTAGCATAACTCTCCTATATTATTGTAATTCTTTGTTTGCCAGTATTTAAATATACGTTTGATAAAAGCTCCATAAATATATTAGCTATAAACGTTTTATTTAGTTCTATAAATTCGAAGACACAAAAAATAAATATTTCAAAAGACAAACGATTTAATTTTTCATATTCCAAACTTCAAAAAATACGTTATTTTAGCATCAAAAGGCTGTATGAAACGTCCAATACAAAATTTGAAATTTTCTGAAAATATAACTGGCGCACAAAACTTTCGTCCCATCGACAACCAATTACGGAGTCTTCAAAGTCCATTCTCCGCTCGGGCCCATGCTTATGACACAATCTAATTAAGCTTTTCGGCAACGCTGTTTGACACATTGAAATTATAAATGCGCGACAATTATTGTTCCAATTTACGCCGTGGCGTGTTCGTTAATTATCACGCCCGCCTAATTTAATATACCTTTCTGCACAAAGGCCGAGCCGTCGAATCGCAGAGCTCACCTGCACGTGACTCGGTATGTCTTTACGCAACTACAGCTTGCGAAGAAGCGCGAACAATGGTGCAGTCTTATCCACGCGAAGCTCAACGAAAATATAATAAATCTGTCAAAGGATTATAGGCAGTCGCCGTTGTCGAGACTTTTATTATACGCGCGAATTAACTCGAAGAAAGGCACATGGAATGGAAATTGCCCTCATCGCACGTCGCGGGCGCACGCTGTTATATGTATCGATTTCTTCTGACGACGCGCCTGCCCTTCGCTGTTGTTCTTTTTTCACAAACGATCGCGCACGCATCTTTCTCTCTGTCACTGCGTGCGAGTGACTCCTTTGCTCGGAAAAGCTCCATTGTGCGGCTCTGCCTGGGATGTCAGACGCGTGCCGCGACGTACGAACGACTGTCGAATCGCGCTCTCTTTCTTCCTCCGCGTGTGTCTTTTCCTTTTTGCTCTCTTTTTCTATCCGCCCTCCTTGTTTCTCCCGTCTTTCATCTCGTATCGCAGAAAGGCGAAGAACAGGTACGATTCGAGTTTGTGCGCGAGCAAAATAAAACAACGGGTGTCGCGGATGCCGAGTCGTTTTAAACGGAAAACAGGAACAACGCGTTCTTTCAGTTAAGCGGTAATGATTACAAACTTGAAGAAAGGGGGATAGAATTGTCATGTATTATAAAGATTGTTTGTATAGTTCTGGAAGGTACAAATAAAAAGAATCGAAACAACTGTGAAAAACAAATAAAACAATTGAAAAGATATCTACACTGGTGCTAATAAAATTAAATTAAAATTCTTTCTCAATTTAATTAAACATTGGCACAAAGAACGTATCGAGACACAAAGGATTCAAGAAAAATACGTGGAATAAATATCAAATTAAATTTTTCATTTCGTCTACTCGATTCCCGGAAAACCTAACAGAAGCGCCAAAACTTTGTCACGAGTATTATTATTTCTTTGAAACGCTGTATCGCATCGCAGTCTGGATTATCATTTCCAGAAACATGCCTGTGAAGCGTTTCTCGGAAACCGGCTTGTAAATTTGCGCAGCACTGCAATCCTCGGAAAACCTGTATTCGTTCTGCTATTCTGCTCTCGACACTTGTTCAGTATTCTACGAATTAAAAACGCTGCGAATATAATGACATCGTCGTTCCTGAAAGACACTTAAACTCAGCAAAAGCAGCTCTCGGCTCTGAAATCAATAGAAGATTGGCCGCACGAAAGTCGCATCAGCAGCTCCTTGCCAGCGGGTAATTACGCAAATGGAGGCGAGGCGATTCATCACTCGTTAAAAGGAATAAATAAAGCCCCTGTCAAGGGTATGTAGAAGCAGAGAGGAGAAAGGAAATTCCTTGGCGCGGGAAAAGAGCGAAAAATCCAATGAGCCGAGCGCGAGCTCGCGTCGACGGGAAGGAGATGCCAGCCTGCGGCAATGGCGGTGGCTATGTGCAGGTATAGAGATCCGTGCGGATTGGCCCGGATGCCTATCTCTTTTTATTCCCACAGAAGCCAAACTCCACATCTTTATTCGATAGTTCTTTGGCGCGCTTTTTCGCGCGGTATTATTGTGCTTGCCTAGTGGTGTTCTTTTTTTCAGTTGGTATTTTAATGCTGCTTCTATATTCGTTGTGTGTATTGTTTTATAGAACGTTATACCTATGGAAAATTAACGTATTTAACGGAGAGTTGTCTTTAGATGCAAATCTTTAGACGGAATTGACTTTAACAGTCCCGTTAGAATCCATTATACAGAAACTGTACTCTTTATTAAAATTTCAATTTTATGTAATATTTCTTACCTTTCTGTAATTCTGTTTTGTTTTAATTTGGGAAACGAATTTAAAAATTTCGGAAAAAACATATTGAAAAACAAATGATCCATACAATAATCAACAATTATAAGAAAAATTATTTGTCTTTCTGCGGCCCTATTCGATGGACAAAATCATAGACTATAAGAATTGATGTATAAATTCTATATATTTTATTCTCAAGTGGAATATAACTCTTTATATCTGTCCAAAATTGAATATTCGCCACTTCTGAAACTAATAATTTCAACGCTGCTTGTTACGAAAAAATAACTGTTATTCCCCTATTCGTAACTCATAAAAATTTTCTTAAACTGATACTTAGCGTGAAAGTATACAAGAACCTTCTGTTTGCATTGACTTTTCTTTCAAGTAGTAATTATGTTTGTAGTCAGGCAGCAAGCAGCTTTTGACCGACGTTTAAAGTGAGTTCGTGCTTAGCGGTACTATAGCAGTGAAAACGATTAAAGTCTAATTAGTACTCCAATTCGTCTTGATTGTACTTTTATTGCAACATATAGTTCAATTATTTAAAATACTGTGAATCCCGGTAAACAATATTGTAGCGGGTAACAATTTTATTTGTTCTGTTTATATTTTATTTTACGCTGCACGTACTAAACCAATCAATTTGGAATAACAAGCGACTATTAGTTTCGTTAGCAAAAAGTAAATAAAGTTTATATTTTTTATATAAATAATAAGTCCGAAAACAACGTATAAAAATCGTTGGAAAATCAACAGAACCGTCGCCCCTCATATTTTGGAGTCTCCATCTCGCGATGATTGCCGTCGTCACATCACCACCACAGCTTCTTTCTCTTACTCCCCTCTGTTTTTCCTGTTCCGTCATTCGCGTCATCTTATTGTTTTTCTATCTCGCTCGGTCTCCTCCCCCTTACGTTTGTCCTTGACGAGCCTTTTGATGGTCCGAGTAATGTCCTTGCGAAATCGCGCGGACGCACGGGCTAAGCAGGCGGCAAAGCTAATGTTTTGTGTGTAGCGTACGTTTCTATTATATACGCTTCTCTTCGAGGAGGAGATCTTGGATGTCCTTGAAAGAAGAAAGAAGGAGGATCTTTGTAACCGTTCACGCACTTTTTTCGAGGTTGTGCTTATTGTGTGGCAAAAGTATATGCGAATTTAGAAGACAAGCGATAGAAATTCGCATAAAAAACTTGGATACGCAACATGAGATCTGAAAATTAATGATTTTAAAATATTTATGTGGTTATTGCTGATTGATAATGATTATTTGTTTTGCAATAAGGTATTAACCTTGGTAAAAGTCTTTTCACAATATGAACGTATTTTTATATATATATATATATATATATTGAGAGGAGAAATAAAAATACAATTATAGGAGGAAGCAGCAAGCGTCTATACTTTTGTATATTTTA
>JAWWEQ010049162.1:0-14073 GCA_035583055.1 Torymus tubicola
GTGTGATAAGACCCAAATTGGTAGAAACTGTTGGAACGTTCTTATAAAAGTTTATTGACATTTTTGCTTATATCTTCGGTAATTTTTCAAATATGTCACTCAAACATTTTTTACAAGTTCAGAATAATATAAAGAATCGAAAAATCAAATAAAAAAAATATTGATTTTAAACCCTTAAGAGGTTCAACATTGTATCCATTCTCATCATAAGTTGTAACATCATTTCTTCAAGTTTATTTGTGTTTGTATTTTCATTTTCAGCTGTCTTTGTTATTGTGTGTGTTTCTGGCTGTGTTTGTATACAAGGTGACCCCTTTTAATCGCCCCACCCCAGAAAATGGCAGAAGATGTACTCGGAACAAAAAATGATAAATACAGAAGTTGTAGGGTTCAAACGGGTCCATCTAATGGTACCAACGAATTTGACCTTGAACGCGATTTTCAAGGATATTTCAAGGTTGAAGTGTTTTTTTTTAATGGAAACCGATATTTTTCACTCCAGAAATGGAAAGAGCAGAAAATTTTACGTTCAGATATGTACTCTCACAAATTTTCTGCTCTTTCCATTTCTGGGGTCAAAAATATCAGTTCCCATTAAAAAAAAACACTTTGACCTTGAAATAACCTTAAACCCTAAAACTTGTGTATTTATCATCTTTTGCTCCGAGTACATCTTCTGCCAATTAAAATGCGATACCTTGTATATTCAATTTGAAAGTGTTGTGACCCGCTGCTTACAACTTGAGAGAAAGGTACGTAAGATTTGATAAAATTATTTCGACTTGATACACTATTTTTTTCACTTTGAAATGGTACTTTCTCTCTTAACTTGGAATACAGTTTTTGTTGCAATTGCTTGTGAATCAAGCACCCTTTGTAACTAGCTGGATGTTTACCTTCACAATTTGAAATCGTAAGAACCCTAGGAAACAGTAGTAAACCGTACAAAACTGTATAATACCGTACAAAACCGTACAACACTATAGAAAACCGTTCCAATTCGGACATATTTCGTTACGGTTTCCTACGTTTTCGTACGGTTTCGTTCAGTTTTGTACAGTTTCCTACATTTACTACTTTGACATGAATAATTTGTTATATACACAAAAAATTTACGAATCGTAATAAAATGTACGAGAGTATATAAACTCCTACGAATCTGTAAATAAATGTATAAAACCGTAATATTCATTAGAACTTACGGAAATGTACATTCGTACGTTTTCTTGCATTTTCTCATCTTTTCGTACATTTTCAGGTACTAATCGATGGATTTTATTAATCGTAGAAAATCGTAGATAACCGTAAGAAATCGCAGAAAAATGTAAGAAACCGTACGAAATATGTCCAAATTGGAACGGTTTTCTACAGTTTTGTATGGTTTTGTACGGTTTCTTACCATTTCCTACGTCTCTTTTTTCCATACGGGACATATCACATTTTCAATTTTTCATTTCACTGGGAACTCTTTAGTTTTAGATATTTTACACATTGGGCTTCTATAGCAGTAGTTTTTTGTATGTTCAATGCCTTGACATTTCGTGCATTGCGGTATATCTCTTTTTTTGTGTGGTTGTTCAAAACTGACGATGGTGTTAAGTAGTTTGTTAATTTAAAAGATTTTTTTGTTATTTTCATCTGCTATGATTTGTACAAAGAAAAGAGGTAGAGGTTTCTGGGTGATACGTTGTCGAATGTTGGTAATTCTGACTACTTTATGACAAAATTTTTTATTTCCGCTTTTAATTCTTCTATGTCTGTTGATGTCATGTTTTTAAGTACAGTTTTGAAAGTTTTGTCACATTTCATTTGATATGTATAAAATTCAGTTTTCTTCTTCTTTAATTCTTCAATAATAGCTAGGTATGTTTCACTCGAACTTGGTTGTATTTTTACTTCGTTATTTGGTAGAACTTTGAGAATATGGTTATTACTTACAATTGTATTCAACAATTCCTTCAGTGGTTTTATATTTTCAACACCACATACAAAGTTGGTGGAGCTTTTTTTAGTTTTACGTCATTTACCGCCTTTTCTTCGTCGGTGTTTTTTTATCTGGTACTTGCTCCATTTGTAATTTTACGTACTTATTTGAGGTTTCTATCGGTGAGTTACTTAGCCAGTAGTCTGTTAACTTTTTTTCGGTGTATTTATCTCTCCCGAGCTATTTCTTACCCTTTTTTCAGGTACTGACCATTTTGATTGGTCATGAAGTGCCATAACGGCTGTTATTATGTTTATTATTTTGGGGAGAATTATAGTACTTTTGTACTTGAGAAACGTACTTGAGTACTTTTGGTACTCAACATGTATTTTTGAAGTTGTTTATATTGACCCAGGCAGAAATAATTTTTGGGTAAAACTGCCAATAAAAGTCTACAAATGCTAATAACAAATAATAACAAGACAATTTTCGACGCTAATAACAGTTAGAAAGTGGTTTGTTTTCCTATTAACATTTATAAGTACTTATTTGCGTTTATTTGCTATTTCTGATGACACCATGTGAGAAATGATTTTATGATACAAAAAAACCAATAACTGTGTATAACTATTATTTAGTATTACTTGTTGTTGATGATCGATTTTAACTGCGATATTTATTGTTATTAATATTTCCTATAAATTATTTGAATTTATTAATACTCTCTAGAAAGTTTTATTTTTATTACTACTCTTATAATTATTGTTATTGACTGTTATTAATTTTAAGTAACAATTTTAGGTTAATAATATTTGTGGGTAGATAATTATCAATTATTATCATAAAACGGTTGTTATAACTATTATTAAGTGTTACTAGCTACTCAAATCATGCATTCATAAACTGCAACTAATAGCACATATAACTACAAATAAAAAGTATGTTTAGGTATTAACAATTGTGTGCATAATTTTTTATTTCCGCATTGGTGTATTTGACAATTCTTAAGCTTGATTCAATGATTTGAATCAAGAATTGAAATTTCGATTCGAATGGATGTTTCCAGAAACAAACGTAATGTTTGTATTAATTTCTTGATTTGCAAAAAGTACATCATAATGAATTATTTCAAAAATTATGCATTTATTATTAAAATTAATTTATAATCCTCATAATTATTACTTTTGTATTACTCATGTATTTTTATTTATATATTATTATTTATTTATTACTGACGTATTGCCTACGCATTGCTTATGAATTGCTTACGTATTGCTTACGTATTAGGGATATTTCAGGTGAAATGAGCGGCTCAAAATTAGTAGACACTTAGTTTTTTATGAAAAAAATATGTTCCTAAATTTTTAGGAAAATTGCTATTTTTTCTAATTTTTTGTGAAAACTCAACTTTTGCCATTTTTTTTACTCAAAATCCTGAAACTTTTTTTATAGCACATTGGAAAAAAGGTTACATTTTATTTCTAGAATGTAGTCATTTTATTTTTGTGATCCTTTTTGAAAGTCTCTGATTAATTGCTTTTCAGTGTACCGTTTGTCACGCTTTGCTGAGGATCAGGGCAAAGCAACGGTTCATAGGGAGGGAAAAATAGGAGGTGCGTAAATAAAACAAATAATACACACGCAACTTGTAAATTTTTACACGCACACAACAATATTTATTAATCAAATTTCAATAATCAAAAATAGGGGATTATGGATATTACAACAACCCGGGCTCCAGGTGCATGCGTCACTTGCACCAAACTCTTATCGCCGGCTAGCTCGCAGACAATTTGCCGTGTCACACTTTATAAAAAAAAGGAAGGTGTTCGACAGAATATTTATTATTCAACAAATTTTTTTCTGATTCTGTATTGTAAACCCTTTAACATAAGCCCTCGACCAAGATTGGCAACATCTTCAGAAAAGAGCGATGAATTTTTAAAATATGTAAAAATAGTGAAAAAAAAACCCTGTTTTTGACATGATTAGTGGAGTCAAATTTACTTATTACTGACTTTCATGTATTTATTCCACAAAATTTTGTTTTTATGCTGCTTTTTCAATAGAGTATGATTATATGTTACACCACCGCTATAAAATATAATCATAAAAACTATGCATTGCTTTAATAATATCAAACTATTGCAGGTAGCACGTATAACACATTGCAAGAACTTATTTTCCACAAATTTATTCTCTATACTACTTATAAATGTAAAATTGTCTTTTCGTCATTATCTAAAGTATTTATTTAATTAATAAACGTCTAAAAAGCATAAAATTACGTATAAGTAGAGTAGTTAAGGTCATGATATTATAATAATATAGAATAAACCTCTTATAGTGATTTATTCTTGATTATTATAACATCATGACCTTAACTATTCTACTTGTACATAATTATATGCTATTCAGACTTTTTACTAGTTAAATTGATACATTAGATAGTGTCTAAAAAGCAATTATACATTTATAAGTAGTATAGAGAATAAGATTGTCTACAAACAAGTTTTTACAATGTGTTATACGTGCTACCTGCAATAGTTTGATATTATTAATGCAATGAATAGTTTTTATGATTATATTTTACAGCTTTTGGTACGTTGATTTTTTTTTCATTAATCCAACATAATTATATGACTCATTTGCATGATAATTGAATATTTATTCGGACAAGTACCTATATAGTTCATGAAATTAAGGAACAAAAATATATTTGATAATTGAGTTGAAAATATTAATTTAGATTACTTTGGTATATGGAACATAATTTCTTAATTTTTAATATATAGATGTACTTTACAGATATTTTTTTAAATGGTGATTGATGTAGAAATCAACCTTATGAAAAATAAATAAAAAAGTTGATTTGTAAAAAAAAATGAAATTCATACCAGAAATATATAAAGGTCTGAATGAATTATTGTGAAAGAATGAATTTTAAGGTATATTTTTGAGTTAATCGTAACCTTTCTGTTACAAAAATACTTTATATATTATAATTATGTCATAAAAGTGAATATGTGAGAAAATATTATGATTATTATGATATACCTTAGGCGAAATATTCTCTAATTTAATTAACAACGCTCCACATTAGCTCTGAATTACACACCGAGAGATCTTAACGAACGCTGTGTCTTTACGAGAGACAGCAGACGCACCGTTTGTTTCGCGCAACAGCGCTCCCGAATTTAGAAGAGCTGGAGTCCTAAAACCGCGGACGTCTGCTGTCTTTTATTTTTCCGTACTACACTAGCGCAGCGAAAAATTAAGAGAGCAGTCGTTCCTCGATTTTCGTGCAGCAGCAATGCCGAAAACAGACCACTGTTGTCCTAGAGAGGGCATCAGTTCGTACCAAAATAAAGGACAACACTTTGTATACATTTAGGAAGGCAGTCGTACTGCTAAGGACAACAGTGCTCCCAAAGTTCTCTCGGTGCAAATGTAATGAGACATAAATGCAGACAATAATATGGGTTACTGTATCTATAGATATTAGTTACCGCACGATGTTTACTGGTAGCGCGGTAAAGGACCGCAAATCCAACAGGCGGTTCGGGACGTTGGTGGTCTGTCTGGGGTCACACGCGATGTCAGTACCCTAGTTCTGCGTTAGTAATATTAGACAATGTAAGTCTCTGCAAAGTTCTAATGAAAGCTCAAGTTAAATGTGCGATCACCGCTCACGTGCTCACCGACTGGAGCCTATGGGAGGGTTGAAGCGGGATAGCCGAGTGTAGGTATGACGGATTACCTGGTCAGTATTTCCTTATATCCGAAGATGCGTAGGATAAATCGAACAATCGGTGGCGCGGAACTATTCCCTAACCAAGTACTGTAGAGACACCAGGTGTCGATAGGGTTGATCACCCGACAAACTGCTTCTCGGCTTTAGCATCCATAACCAGGGACAAAATGAAAGAAGAAAACAAAAACAGCAGCCGAGGTACGGAGGTCCATAACAAACCGAACAGTCAAGAAACGGGTGTTCCAACCATCATCTAGTCTCTTTTACCGGGATCCACTGAAGTTTACAGGCGCGTATAGTGCGCCCAACTATGGCACAAAAGTAATCTGAATTACGTTTTAGAAAAAAATTATTGATTGGAATTAATAAAAAGGAAAAGAACAAAAATTTAGAGTTACACTCTACTATTATCGTTATACTTAAAAAGAGAATTTCCTTACGGTCTTCCCTAAAAAGTTTTCGTTTGGTTCTTATTAGCTTCCTCAAATATTATTTATTGATACCTTAAATTTTTCTACCTCGGTAGAACCTCTAGTAGAACCTCTAGTGGTAAAAATTTCAAGTCGACAAATTAAGCTGCGTTCGGGCGACAAACTCGACTCGTGCGTGAATCACCTGCTTTGCCCATTAGTTACATAATATACTATTTTAATACAGTGTGCGCAAAACACTGCTTCTCATGCTTGTTTTCAGTGCGCAAAGGAATAGATTTACACACTCAAATTGGAGCCTAAATATAACATATTGCTTTGCACACGATAAGCAAGTATAGCAAACTATACAAAACACTTTCTTTGAGCACGCTTCAAACAATTGCTTAAAAATTTCTTAAAATAAGTAAACAAACCGATATCTATTTCATGGAATTGTGGGCGGTCGGACTAAGCCTAATCAGAATAGACGATGCTACGAGTATGAATAAAACCATGCTAATGTCTCAATTTCCTATTGAAAAATAAGAATTTTTCTTCCAATCTGAATAATTGTTCAGTTAGATTTGTTTCAATTAAATTATAAAAAAATGATATGGAAACAATCATTATAAATTCTGTATGATTTATTTTTTTTTTATCTTGATTGTCATAGTTTATTTTTTAATAAATAATTAAGTTTTCATATATTTATTGTAATAGTTTTGTTTATCAACTTTACTAAGTTTATTTATATATTTATGTTTCTTTTTTACCTCATTTATGTGGATTTATTCGTCATTTTTCTTACCCTCGCTACGCTCGGGCGAGAAAATCGTCTCCTATCTCTTATTACATTTCCCTTTTTATATTAGTTTGTATTTTAATAAATTTGCAGTGTTTTGCGCACTCCTGTCAAAAAATAGTATACGCAACACGTGCGTAAGGTGATTCGCTTGTCGCCCGAGCGCAGCGAGCACAAATAGTGCTCTGCGCACTAGTTGCGTAATATACTATTTTAATTTTCCTTTATCGCATCCGGCAAGTATGCGTATTTAGCAGAAAATCTCAGAATATTTGACTGAGTTTTAAATACTCGACAATTTGTTGATTGATTTCATAACTTTCTTGTCTTTAATAAACGTTTAAAAGTAATAGAGGGAGACAGAGGGAGAGAGAGAAACGGATATACTTACTCGCCAATATTTTTATTTTTTTTTTTTAAAGTAATTTTAGAGATTGAATATACTGTAAAATAAGCCCTGGATGGAGCTTGGCAACACTTATAATTTCACGATAGCGAAAAAACGGCAGAAAAGATAAAAAAATGGACGATTTTCGGTTATAACTCGACAGGATTTGATTTTACAAACAAATCTTAAATACAAAAATTTTAGATAGTAATAAAAAAAACTTTTTCCCATTTAACATTATCATGTAAAATCAATTCCTAACGAGTTACACCTATAAAACGCTTTTAAATGCCTAAATATACATATAAAATGGTAGATTTTTAGTTTTCATTTAAGGCGATCTTATACCTAATGGCCCCTGAGGCCATGAATACCTGAAATAATGTTCAAAATGATTATTATTTGATAAACATATATAAATATTATAAATATAACATATTTTCTTCAATTTAATCCAAGGTAGAGGCCATCCAACCATTCGAGCCTGAGATATAATGATTTTGAAAAAAAGCCTTCTGCATTGTTTTTTTTTGGAGACCGCTTGATGATTTTGGATGAAATAAAGTGGAAGTTACTTGTTATATATGCCCCTCTATGTTAGGTTGCTCTGAAATTTTGATATTTTTTTATCAAGTATTTTTTTAAAAAAAACACTTTTTTATTCGTATTTTTCTGAATTTTCATGGTTTTTCTTATTAAAAAAATACTTAATTAAAAAATATCAAAATTTCAGAGCAACCTACGATAGAGGGGCATATAATAACTAACTTCCACTTTATTTCATCCAAATCCATGATCTGGCCTTCAAAAAAAAACAACGCAGAAGTTCAAAATATGAGGTTTTCAAAAGTAAGCCATAAATGAAAAGTATTATAAACTTTAATATTTAAGCTATTTCTGAACTACAACATTTTTTCTACTTTCTTAAACATAAAAATATATATTATTAAACAATATTATGAAGTAAACTGTAATAATTTACAAGAAAAGATATGACAAGATAACTGACAAGAAAGTAATGAATATATGCAAACTTGCCACTCAAGAGCTATCGCAGCTTGATACAGAGAGCTATAGCTACAGCTCTTTATCACTTGAATGATTTTGAAATCCCATGATGAGCCTATTGAATAATTATTTGGGTGTGATCTAGCAACAATTACTGCTGTAAATCTGGAAAAAAAATCTTCACAAAGTATCTATTCTTTCATATAATATAATATTTATTTAGACAATTTCTACTTATCTAATATATCCAAGGAATTGAAGTTTGAGGCTCAGACAACGTGTGACTTTACTCAAGTGAATGTCTTTTTTCTGAATCGACAATAAATATAACCTTAAACGCACTCCCAATGAAAGCACACGTAGGCGCACTAAGCAGCCGACGCTCACAATACTGACAGTTGACTTCTCAGTTCTCAAGCAGCGATCATGGCGCATGGCAAATGGCGCCTTAAAGGCTGAAGCAGGGTCTCTCATACTTTCTTACTAGCTGAGCGCATAATTTGAGTTCGCGAGTTGCATTTAAAATTTTTGTGTGTATTTATATTATGTTTGCATGTATAAAATAGATAAACATTAAATTAATTAACATATTATCTGAATTTAACGTGTAGCACTTTTTCGTTAAAAACTCAATTAAAAAATCAAATTAATCGATTAAAAAATTATTTTTATAAATTTAAAATTAACATTTCAAACTATTACTTTTATTCTTTAAGTTTAAAACCGGCTGTAAATTAGTTCTTTATATGGCTTATATTAACGTGATAAAACTCAAGTCAGTCAAAACTGGTGACATGTTCCTATAGAAGTTTATTCACATTTTTGCTTGTATCTCTAAAAATTTTTTAAATATGTCTCTCAAACTTTTTTTACAATTTGAGAATAATGTATAAAATCGAAAAATCGAATAAAAAAATATTGATTTTTTTCCTAATATATAGGTATAAGACCGCCTTAACAAGATTTGATTTAATTTAATAATACAAAAATGTTTGATTTGCTTTTATACGCAAAAGTTACAAAGACTAAAGAAACAAATCTTTTTCTTCCATTTAAAGTTAAACATATAAAAACGAACTAAAATCCCTAAATATACATAAAATTGTTGATATTCGGTTATAACTTGACAAAATTTAGCTTAACATGGAAAAGTAAAATGTAATAGTTGTAGAATATAATACAATAAAACATTTTAATATTTTCATGTACAATTAATTCCGAACGAGCTACTATAAAAACGAATTTTAACGTAAAAATATACAATAGTCGATTTTCAACTAAAACTTGACATCTTATCTTAAAGAAAAATAAGTTAAATTTAAAAGTGGTAAAATATAATGAAACTAAACTCTTTCATATTTATCATTCATTTTACGTAAAACTATTACAAATAATTTTTGAGGTTGAATAGATGTTTGGAAAACCTATACTGTGAAAGAGGAAGAGAGCTGCAACATGCAAGCTCTCTGTAGACTCCAACAAGGAGTAGTTCGAACAATGGGAGTTGAGCTGACACCTTAGTGACATTTGCCTCTTAACCATCCTCTTGCACTTACAATACTTTATTCTACCTGTAAAATAAAGAAAAGGATTTATCAAATATTAATCTATTATGGCTTGGAATATAAATAAAAAATAATAATACTGGATACGATAACTGTTATAACCATAAATGTTCTGAAAATGCAGTGGAAAGTTAGCCATAGCTGTAACCCATGGTTCGTTCAGCTGAAAGAATAGTATGTGCCTGAGGTAACAAATTAAATAGTGTTACATTGAAAATTTACTCACCAGTGGAAGCGACGACAGCAGTTATTATGAGGCAAAGTATAAGCAAATTCACAGCATAACGTGACTTCTAGTATCAGTAAATAAAATAACTGTAGTAATAAAAAAAAACATAAAATTTGAAATTCATTTACTAAAATAAAATTCACATAAACATATTTATGCAACAAAAAGTAAAATACAAAATTCAATGAAATTATTACAAAGAACGCACAAACAACATCCTCATAAAATATTTAGGTATCCATTTCCATGAAAATTATGCTTGAATTCATGATTTAATAACTTAATACTTACTAGGATAGGCTCAGGGTTCCGGAACACTCATTTTTTTACCAACTCATAGAGGTTGTAGATAATACCATAACATAAACCGCTGTAGAGTTATACATCCATTACGAAAAACAATAAAATTCATAAAAAGAATCAGCTCTAACATAGCATTTATGTTATATTCGAAGCAAACCAAAGAAAATAGTGTGAATGTTACAGAAATGATACCTATTTATGGAATGAAATTTTTCAAAACTAATTTTTAGATTTAATTTTGAATATTTAACATTTTTAATGTTATTTTATTTACATAAAATAAATAATCACATACATTTTCTTTGCAGTAAAAAAATGAAAAATAGCAAAACATGGAAAAAAATGTGTACATCGAACACATTTAAAAAAATTGAAATAGCCGTAATTTTATTCTGAAGAGGCATTTGGGTCTATAACTTTTCAGAGGTTTATCGTATAGTATATATTACCTAAAACCTCTGTGAGTTTAAAGAAAATTGGTGTTCCGAAACGCTGAGCCTCTCCGAGTAAGTACTAAAAACTTTAAAAATGAATAAAACATTAGTTTTATTAGTATTAAAACCCTTTATTTAAAATAAATATTGTGACTTCTAGTATCAGTAAAATAATGTACTTTCTAATAGTGTCCAATTTAAAATAAAAGAAAAAGCATTAAAATGAATTAGAAATTCATTTATTGAAATAAAATTCACATAAACATTTTTATGCAACAAAACGTATAAAACAAAATTCAATGATATTACTACATTATGACTGTGACTATATAATAGTTAGTCTGTAGTACTAACAAAACACGAGATAAAATACAAGGTTCAATGAAATTCTACTAAAACAAATTTAAAAATATTCAGAATGAAAAATATCAGAATCAAACTTTTATTTCATAATAACAAGAAATATAATCATGTTACGGTAAATTATTATCAATAAATAAACATGAAACAGAAGTATACTTATACAAATACAGTCTGTGTATTGATCTCTTTTCCTTCTTTGGTGTTGGCTGTAAATCACTAGTTCACTATCTCATCACCTATGTATACACTTCACGTTTGTCAACATAATGTTGGGAACGATCACTTCATGGCATGACATAGGCGAAGACTCAGCATCAATCTCGAAGAAGATCCTATGGACGATAGTAGAAGATCCTCAGATGCCCGAGAGCAGCTGGTACCGCCAGGTCACAGGCGGTACTGCCGATTTTCAGCAACGACGACCGTCTCGGCAATTCCTCGTCCTACCGAGAAGGTCTCCGTCATGTTTACGTTCCGACGTAAACACTACACGCGGCCCACTCCTTGCGCTTTTTCTCGCGACGAAGCGAATACTAACCAAAATATTCCCCGCGTGAATAATTTCGTTACAATTTTGAAATATATAAGAAGCATTAGTTTTGCTCTTGTTATCGTGCGACAACAAAAACAAAAATTTTTTCTAAAATAATTTTTTTCTAAAAAAAAATTAATATAATATCTTGAAATTTTAACAAAATACAGCATTAAATCGGTGTAATAACTAGATAAAATTTCAAGTCGACAAATGAAATAATTTCTGAGAAAAAGCGATTCAAAAATTTTTAATCTCAAATATTTTAAAAAAAAATTTTTAATCTCAAATATTTAAAAAAAAATTTTTAATCTCAAATATTTAAAAAAAAATTTTTAATCTCAAATATTTAAAAAAAAAATTTTTAATCTCAAATATTTAAAAAAAAAATTTTTAATCTCAAATATTTAAAAAAAAAAATTTTAATCTCAAATACTTTTAAAAAAATTTTTTGATTTCAGAGATATGAAGAGTTGAAATATACACACGCACACACACACACATGCACGCACGTACACACACACACACATCCACGAAAACAAAAATGATCAAAATCAAATAATATACACATATATCACATTAAAACATGTCTTTGAACATTTTTGTTTCGAAAATTTTTTTCATCGGTACAAAGCTTCCTCTGTGAGGAAGCAAAATTAATTAATTTTTTAAATTAACAAAATATAAGCAAACTAACGAAATCATTTGGCACTCTTGAGTAATACGCTCGTGCCTATAATGTAAAAACGAAGTTTTTACATGCGACGCGCGAAGCAAGAAGCGGGGGGTTGGCGTGTCGAGTGTAGCGAGACACGCAGGGAGGCACAGTCCCTAGTTTAAATATCAATATATTCATCCGTAGGTCAAAAATACATATATTATTGGTTTTTATTGATATTTAAAAAATTCATAACTCTTTTCAGGAGGTATTACTAATATCGATCCATGGTTTATATTAAAGGATTTTCAATACAGAATCAGAACCAAATTTGTCGAATAAAAAATATTCGGTCACAGTCCTTTTTCTTAACCTTTTTATGAAGGTATACTGAAAGACAGCCAATCAGATACTATCAAAAAGGATCATAAAATAAATATGGCTGCATTCTACAAATGCAAACTTTTTTCCAATCAATGTACTATACAAAAAGTTTCAGGATTTTTTATAAAAATTAGCAAAAGCTGAGTTGTCACCAAAAATTGTAAAAATAACAATTTTTAATATGCAATTACTTTTTTAATTATTGAAATATTGGTCTAAAATGTACGGACATGTTTTTTTCATAAAAAAACTAACAAGGAGAGTATCTTAGATCCGGATCATAGATTTTTCTAAGATTTTGAGATATGATTTTAGATACCGAAATATGAAGGTAGCCAGAGTATTAGATTCTAACGCTTCAAAATAAATTGAAGGTTTCAGCTGTATTTTAAGGAAATACTGAAAAAAGTCCTATGTTTTTTATATTAACTATCTAGTCTAGACAAGTCTCACGCAGAATTGTAAACCAATAAAATAAAACTAGAGAGCGCGAGCTTTCCATTACTTTTTTTTGAATTAAAAAATACCAACTCCTTCTAAAGTTACATTAGTTCAATTGCAACTAAAAACCACTTATAAATCGATGAAACCTAGAGCTAAATTTTATATGTATCTGATGCGTATTTTGTTGCTTAACTTTAAACTACCGTAACTTTAGAAGGAGTTGTTATTTTTTAATTATAAAAGAAGTAACGAAAAGCTTGCACTCTCTAGTTTTATTGTATTTTTTTACAATTCTATGTGAGACTTGTCTAGACTAAATAGTTAATATAAAAGACATATAACTTTTTTCAGTACTTCCTTAAAATACAGCTGAAAACGTCGATAACTTCAGTTTATTGAATCGTTAGGATTTAATATTGTGACTTCCTTCATATTTTGATATCTAAAATCATATTTCAAACTTGAAAAAAATCTATGATCCGGATCTGAGATACTCTCCTTCTAAGTGTAACAAAATGTTAAGCGATTTTAAAATTTTGAGCCGCTGATTTCACCTGAAATATCCCATATATCTATAAACGTAGAATAAGAAGTCGGAATTGTCATTAGATAGAGCTAGACTAATATATTCGAAGTGGACAAAATCAACCGGATATTAGAGGAAAAATAAGAAAAGCTTGGAGAAAAGGAAAACGGACGTATAATCATTCAGTTCTTTATATCTTTTAAACGAATTTAATATTTTACATGAAATTTTCTGATTTGAGTAAAGTATTTAAATGGCTTTTGATTAAGTAACACACATTTTCAATTTATGTCTCGAAAAATCAATATGGCCTGATGCATTAAAAATAGCTGAAGTTGTACCAATA
>JAWWEQ010049163.1:0-87014 GCA_035583055.1 Torymus tubicola
AACATGAATACTTTTATCCCAAAATGATCGGTGAGATAGGCATACGCGGACCACCTGATTTGAGATGGATTCGGCCACATATATATGTATTCTCGCACGTCGCGTCGTAGATCGCGAATAACAGTTATCCCCATCTTCATCTCTCTCACTCTCTCTTCGCGAATTCTGGCAACAGGTGCTAGACAACAGACATCGCGAATCCACTATCTCTCCTCGCACACACACACACATGCGGATATAAATTCCCACACGCTTCATACTACATAGAATATATATATATATATATACATCCTCAACCCTTATATATATCCATAAAAATACGATCGTGACACTATACATCCACCTAACCATAATCCTCACTCTCTCTCTCTCTTCTTAGCAAGAAATAACTAATAGCGACGACGACGACGTTACGCCTCCACCCCCACTATACACGTATATATATCGAGCAAGTGACAAGGCGCGTTCTTGGCCGCGCTCGGTAATATGCTCGGGACAAAGTGCCGCTGCTACTGCTGCTACTGCACTCTAACACACATATAGGTACACACACACACACACGCGTATACGTGAGTGAGAGAGAGAGCTCGAGAGTGTAATATAAACTAATTAGCAGCACGATTCAGGCGCAATTAAGTGCCCGCGTGGAGTGCCTTGCCATGACACCGTATACTATATATATATACACGTGTGTGTGTGTGCCCCGTGGTGATTATGCGACACTATACGATGAGGAGGTACAGAGAGGTGTATTGCAGCTTGGACGATCGCGCAGCTCTTGTAGTTTCGGTCATTAGGATGCGGTGGTTCTTAAGGGGAGAGGAGGTGGGTACCGATAAGTGGGATTGAATTCCTTTGTTTTATGATAAAGCAGTATATATATCTATAAAATGTACGCGATCGTAAACGGTTTTCAAAAGTTCACAGTATGATAAAAGGTTCGTACGTAAGGCGCCATATATATATATATGACTTGGTCTAACACCGCCTCGAGCGATATATCCGTGCGGCTTTTCTATTAATATACACAGAGGATCGCCGGGCGCGCGACCAACGAGGAAGGAATAAAGAAGTAAGAGGCAAAAGAAATAAATGGAGGAAGGGTGAAAGACGAGACGCGTATTATTTAGCATCGATCGTTGGGTGTTATACTTTTTAAATACCGAGGGGGTTGGAATGATGAATAAGAAGAAAAAAGAAAAAACGAGTAGTGTCACAATGGCCGACAGATTGGAGAGCCGGACCACGAAATCTTTGGTCGGTAGGGAGTGAAGAGAAGAAGAGGAAGAAGATGATGAGGATAAGAAGAAGAGATATATATATATATATACCGATACGAACGGGGATTGTAGAAATTCACGTCGAAGGGAAAAAGAACAGTACATATATATACTTCGCTCGCGTCCGACCGAATTTCGATATTACCACTTGTACGAGAAAGCTATAACCACACATCCTTTTCTAGCCGCCTTCTTCTTTTTTTTTACAAAACACGTGCTGTACGAAGCCTCATCAGCGAGGCACATTTTCGCCTTTGTTTCTCTACTCGCCCGTTCTTTTTTTTTTTCACGTCTTCTTCTACATGTATATATATATATACATACCTACACACGTATATACATACATACACACGTACGTATATATCTATATGTGTGAAATGAGTCGCCTCGGGCCACTTAAACGGGGCCGCGTGTACTCTCTCTCTCTCTGCCTTGCGATTGAAATTTTCGTTCCCTTTAAGAGCTGCTGTATCCTGCATATATATATATATATATATATATATACGTGTCCTGTTTTTTTTTCTTCACTCTTGAAGTAGAAAAGAATGCCGGAGGTGCGAGGCTAATTACACGCGTAGTAGTAGTAGTAGTAATGGTGGTGGTGGTTATCCGAAATAGAGCGTGTATAGGTTGGTAAAAATTTCAGTGACGATATATATATATACGTAGTGCCAGCGGTCGATATATCGGACGATGAAATTAGATGAGAGGGGACGGTCGCAATATCAATTACCGTTATTTAGCTAGAGTTTAAAAGTTCACCGCCCGCGCGTGGTTATATGGGTATATGTATAGAGAAGTGATATGGGGGGCGGATCGGATAAAATTTTATACCGCTTTGATTTTCAGCAGGTAGTGAAAGGTTAGATTTGTTGATGATAATAATAATAATCGTACAGTGGATATCAAATATCGTTTGTATATTCGAAAAAAAAAATTCTTCTTTTACAACACAGGTTCTAGGAACGAGACGCACGTATATACGATGAAAATATATGTTAAAAAAAATTTCATCAAAATTTTTCTGCGAAAAAATTCTCGCACCTCTCCGGGCTTCAGAATTAAATTTTCTGAGAAACCCTTATACCCTCGCTACGTATACAGCTGTAAGAATTTCATTCCTTAAATACTGAACTCCAGCTCATTAAATTTCTCTCTCTCTCGAAAAAAACTATACTCTTCCTACGCAATCCCACCGTTCGCATGCGCGCCCTGAGGAAAGATTCTTTTTTTTTCAATCACCACCACGTATATTTTCGATTCTCATCGCCCTGCAGCCAAAAAATCCTTCTATGTCTCGCCCCATTCTCACCACACTACCTATACTCTTCTAAACCCAGCATTACGCGCGTTCCCTTCGACCCTCTTATCCTCACGTGGCCCCACCACCGTCATCCACTTTCGCCTTTTCGAACGTCGCACACGCCAAGCGCTTCTCTGTCTGTCTTTTCTACCCCTCTGCCTGCAGCAGCGAGAGAACGCAATATTGATCATGACGTCGTATAGTATATATAGCGCAGGGGGATGTCTGCGTGCCCTTTCCATCCTCCGCCCCCCCTCGCAGAAAAACGTAGTATGCACCGCGTGCACAGAGAGAGAGAGCCGTTTATGCGCACGCGCGCAGTGAGTGAGAGGAAGAGGCTCTTAAACGCGTCGTCGTCGTCGTCTCTGCTCGAGGAGCGACTTAGACGCGCGCGGCGTTTCCTCTCTTCTGTGTGTGCCACCCTCGTGGCTATACACGACGATGACGACGACGTCCTCCTCCTCGGCTTTTGTCTACCTCTCGCTCACACTATATGTGTCGCTGTGTGGGGGTTGGTTAAGGTGTATATATATACAGAGTCTTTTGGGAGTTGGCAGGGTGAAGGCAAAGGGGTTGCGCTGGAAATCGGAACGGATTGAATTGGATTTCTGAGGGAGAAGACGATATATTAGCTCGCGTGCGTAATGATGATAATGATGATGACGACGAGCAAGTTGCCTTGTTTGGTTGTCTTAGATGCTGTGGTGGTGGTGGTAAGTTTAGAAGTGGAGAGGGATGTTTTACTTTAAGATGAGACGGAGATACGTGGGCTGGGTATTGGGTGATTGCAGAAGTTGTTGATGATACTGGGAGGTGAAGATCGTGCGAAATGAGTAAGAACAGTTCGTGTATACGAACAACTAATTAAGGGAAAACTAAAAATTTACAGAAAAAAAATCTCTCCAATCATCGTCTCATCATCACACGACTATAACTATATAGCGCTAGATTAAATCACTTCGCCTAGCATTTCGCAAGCGTCCGATATATTTCCCCCTCCTCTCATAACCCAAGAAACGCAAACGCACCGACGTGGAAAAGCGTACAGCCTGCTACTACGACGCAATTTGCAAGCCGAGTGAGGGCAACTGAGAGAGAGAGAGAGAGAGAGAGAGAAACGGATCCTGCAATCGGGCGAGACGCAAGGCAGCAACAGCAGCACGCCGGAGGCAGGCAGGCAGGCTTGCTGTTGCTGCTACGAGTTAGTGGATGCAATTTGTAAATGTCGTTATGCGCCGCGTCGGCTCTCTCTCTCTCTCTCTCTCTCTCTCACTCTCACACCGTCTAATTCCTCAATTTCTCGTTCCGCCTTCTAATTTGAGGACGCGTATACCACACCGGCCATATACCCGTTTATATACGTATATATACAATGCTGCGACAGCAGCTACGTAGCGCGCGGCGAGGCAGAGCGCGTGGGAATTAAAAAGGGAAATTGATTAACGCACGTAATGGTTGGGTGGTCGGGTAAGACCAAGCGGTGTGGCTAAGTGAGAGAGAGAGTTAGTGAGTGAGTGAGTGTGAATATACAGTGATATTTGAGAATGAGGGTAGATAGAATAGAAAGGGATGGGGTAATTGGAGGCTCCGAGTTGTTTAAGGATACGGTTGTAGTGGTATAATAATGGTGTTTGTAGAAGTAATGGATATGTATAAGTGGCGAATTAGGTATTAAATTAGATAAGAATTTTTGTTTTAGGGAGGATATAAGTACGAAAATCTTGAAAACTTCACGTAACCAGGTACCCGCCTAGTATAAAAATGTAAAACGAAGGTATATATATAAATGTCAAGCTACTTCTTTTTTCCTCTCTCTCTCTCTCTGATATGGAAAACCGTATATTGAAAAGCGAGCGTGAAAGAGATATTGGTTTTTGAATTGCGAAAAAAACTACCGTATTCGCGATGTTATATATATAGGGAGGTAAAAATCGAATGCACGGATACTATAACGTAGCGAATATGCGGGACGATACAGTATAAATTGCAAATTTTTTTTTTACTCTATCACTTCCTAGAAGGTATATAAACATGTCACATATATTGTCGCGAATAATTTTATATATCTTACCACATTGCTAATAGTACCAGTATACATATATACAGATACCATCAGCACCAGCAGCATATACTCATAAATTTAAAACTGCAGTCGGTATTAAACGCCCTCTCATCCATCGTATCCCCTAAAGCACACCCACACACACCCACACACACATACATCCGTAGGCTTTGAGAACCCCTGGCTGCACGAGAGAACAAGCGCGCGCGAGAGAGAGAGAGAGGAAGGCGGAAACCGTCAGGATCGAAGCGACAGTCTGGCTTTTGACGCTCTCTCGCACAGGCTTGCCAACGAGCGAATACTTTCTCTCTCTCTCTCTCGCAAAAAAAAATCTGCGCGTCTCCACTCCCTTCCCTCTCTATATAAGCTAGAATCCCTCCATAGCAGCAGCATCACCGGCACACACACTGCATTTCTCGCAGCACTATATATATATATACACGCTCGAGCGCTGCATTGTATGTGAGAGAGAGAGAGTAAGAGAGAGGGGAGAACGTGTGCATACTGCAGGGAAAAAAAAGGTCTGCTGGGATGCGATGAAGAGAGTGAGAGAGAGGAGGTGCACAATAGAGCGCTCAAGAGAGAGAGAGAGAGAGAGTTTACGTCTGGCTTAAAGGGTCACTGCAATTATACGGATATATACGTAAGCGACGCGCAGGTGTATATATAGATGTCGTCACGAGGGATGAAAACACTATATATATATACGGAACGCTCGCGATCTGTCATAACTCGTAGGGAGGGGAAAGTTAGTCGTGTGTAGGCGTAATATGTATGGATGTATATATGTGCTGCTTGTCGGTTGTTACTACATACGCGGAGACTCGTTTCGCTTTATACAAAGAGATTCAATTATACCTACGCTTCGCACGCGCGACGCGGTTGGCAATTAAAATTTTCGCTGATTCCATCGTCATGTCAGTGATGCTGTAAATGTATGTATATGAAAGTGACTTGGTTGGGTTGGTTAAGAATCTGTGAATGATTTGTATATATACTTCATCATCTCGATTTGTTTCACAAAGTATATAAAATCACGAAAAAAAAACTACAAACTGGATTAAAAAAAAAGACAAAAATCACTCTACTATACCAACCACCCCACGGTTTTCTACCATATATACAAAACGAAAAAAAAATCAACCTCTCACCGCGTGCACTCCACACACACATACGCTATGCGAAATTCCGCTCTGTTTCTCTCTCTCTCTCAGCCGCGTCGCAAAATGCAGCGCTATCGCATATATATACAGCGCGTAAAACAGGCCGAAGGCCATTTTGCACAAAGACCCGGGGGGGATCGCGAGGGGTTCGATAGCAACGAGTGACAGAGAGAGAGAGAGACCAGTGAGTATATATATATATAGTAGACAGTAGTATAGCACTGTGACAGCCAAAGGGCCGAAGATGGCTTGTTTTCCACGAGTAGTATAGCCGCCTATATATATATATATATATATATATATATACACGTCGACCGAGGGATAGAGAGAATTTTGCGAGAGCTGGGGAGGCAGGCCGGTTGATCTGGTGTAAACAAAGCTGGGTGCACGATAACGATGTACCTATATAGAATACGTAGTAAAGAGAGTGAAGCTGTGATAGATAAGCGAAGGATGAATGGTTTTCTCGGTTAATTCGATAGCATATCTACCTATATATATATATATAAGTGAATAAAGTCAAGGTACGTTCTGGCATCTCACGAGGGGGCCCCTTCGTGTCGGAAAAACTCTTCGTATACGGGTTATATATATATTAGTCGCTCGCGTTTCGTTGGAGAGGGAGATCGAATTGCAACGCGCGGCGGTAATAAGCTCCGACAGAGAAATCCGAGCGCT
The DNA here is from genome assembly GCA_035583055.1 of Torymus tubicola. NCBI lineage: Eukaryota > Metazoa > Arthropoda > Insecta > Hymenoptera > Torymidae > Torymus > Torymus tubicola. Next base: position 6,487 of record JAWWEQ010049163.1, read on the forward strand.
AGAGTTCGGATAGACGCGCTGTTGTAGTTGTTGTTGTTGTAGTGCTTCCGGTGTACGGGGGAATCTTGTTGCGATTGAAGAACCCGATTTTCTTTAGGATGAACTTTTACAATACGCGTATTCGTAGTGGTTATCAATGAATTCCTTTATGCTATCGTTTCCTACTAAATATCTTTTTTCAAACTACCCATACGCACCGCACGCAGGCAACCTCCCTTTCAATAATGGTTTTCCAATTGTTTTAATGGTACTATACTACTACCTCACCTTGCCACTCTCTTCTCTCTCTTGTTCTCCCTCGTTCCCTTATATATAATACACGCGAAGTTGGTCCGCGCGCAGTCTACCTCTCTCTCTCTCTTTCTCTGGGGTTCATTTCCGGCGTGCGACAGCACAAGAGAGTGAGAGAGAGAAAGACAGAGAGCATGTATATATACCTACGCTCGCTTGCTCGCTCGCGCTTTAAAGAGAATGGAAGCGAGTTTTGCCAGAGTAGAGAGCTGGCTTCTCAAAGGTTATTTCAAAAGTGTCAGTCCTGCCAGAGAGAAAATGACAGGAACGCTTCCCCCCCTCTTTCTCTCTCTTAGGTATATATATATGGCTATATGCGAGTCTGGCGATATTGACTTGTTCTGGCATGTGAGAGAGAGAAGTCGATCGACTTGCTCGGGCGCATGGAAAGTGATTAATCCTTTGAGCCTTTATTAGTTCGCTTTGCCTACCTATTCTCTCATGCGGAACTATACGTATATGTGAATATATTTACATACACACACACACATACTGTTTTCATAAAATCACCTAACCACATATACAAACAAACAAACAAACAAACCCCTTTAAAAGTTACATCCACCATTCGCCTGCTCTTATCTATAATTTCTACAGCTATATATATACGTACAAGAGAGCAATAGAGAGTGAGAACGTTTGATCCACGCGCGTGGGTGGAGGCAACTCGTGCGCATCGGTCCGAGTAATCCCATCACATAGACGAAGAGAGGGAACGGAGGGGGTGAGAGAGATCTTAGAGTCGCTGAGGTATTAGTTGGTGCGCGGGTCGTTGTGAATCCTCGTTGCGACGCAGATGCTGCGTGTGCTAAGGATGGTTTCGTTAAGCTCTGCGGTGTGATTTTTATAGCGGGATATATAGATCTAAGGTTATACTATAGGTGTATAATAGACGGTTACTATGGTACGGCGCCGTTACAAATTTGATTGCTAATCGAATAATTTATCGGGTGATTTATCCGAGTATAGCTTCGTTATACAACCAGGATGGTCCTCGTCTATTGTACCGCCTGATTATTTTAAATATAGGGGGTTGAAACGACTTACACTCTGGTACCTTTCAAGATCGACATATATCAAAACCTTTAAAATATTATTTTTATTATCGCAAGAAACAAAACAAAAAAAAACAGAACATACCAAATCAGAGCATTTAAACTTATCCCGCAGCATCAATCCAGCCACACCGGATACACACACCACACAACACATACATACAGTCGGCAACCGAGTTACTACTTTCACTCCCCTGACACTGCAACGAATCCCGTCCGCACGCGGCCTCAAAAACTCACGCCGCGCAAATGACATCCCTTCTCTACTCTAAACTAGCACATACAACTATAGTTGCAGCATATATGTACGGCTCTGTACGCAAGCGTAAATTAAATTTTATCGGAAAACTTTCCTATAATACATACGTACGTATACGCTCGGCGCTCGTCATAATACCTGTATGTGTGTATACATGTGCGACATCCGCGCGGATATATAATGCGACGCGCGCGACCGTGACGTTATAAACAGAGCTACTGTAGCTTGCAAGCGCTGGTAAACATATAGACTCTCACACTCCATACGCGCGTGCGAGCTAGCGTCAATCCCTGAGCTAAATCTCGATTCTATTTAGCTGAGATTATATAATACTATACGCGTATAGTGAATATTTCGAAGATTACTATAAGTATACACGCGCGTGCGTAACAACTAATTATTATATCGTTTATAGGAGGTTATATAGGAACGGTGGCAGAGGTTAAGGCCAGATATATATGTATGAAGTGGAATTCGTCACGCACATTGCACATACACACCTCTGTATCTCTCTCTCTCAGTGAACCGCGCGCGCGCTCTTCATTAGATTTCGCATAATGCGACGCGTATCAGCACGCTGACAGGTCGAAACACATTAATTCGAATGCATTAAAGTGACGTTGATCAAGGGTCATGGTTCTCTCTCTTGCTTGCACGCGCGTGCGTCGCGCTCTATCGCAGTTCTATTAAATTACCGCGAGTGCATGATGACGTCGCGCACGGCGGTCGCTTCGTTATATATATAGCGGTTCTTTTACAGGTACGAATGAATGTAAATCCGCACGTGTAATCTAAAAAAAAAGATCCTCCCGGTGCATCATTAAAAATGAACTTTATTACATGTACTTATATATATACATATACACATATAAAACTTTTGTTGTATATGTATTTCTAAAAAAAAATTATTTTAAATATCATCAGACTGCAATCGCAATACGTGTATATACAGCACGTGAGATTGGCCATATTTCATATATACACACACACAGCATGAGCGTATAGCAGTAGCAGCAGCAGCAGCAGCGCGCAATAAAGTTTCGCTCCAGTTTCGCTCAATAGAATAAACGAACAAAGTTGACGTTTTAGTTAGAAATTTTGCGAGTTAATACGAATTTATGGTACCTTTCAATGAAATTAGTTGTATCGTATATATATATATATATATACGCGAGCGAGTGACGCGCCCGTGCGGTAAATAAATTATTATACATATACCTCGTAATATCGTCGTATCAAAACGTGATCCACTAAACGTTCATATAACATCATTATCAGTTTAAAGCACCGCATAGCATAGCAAAAAACCTAAATCTTCAAAAACCTCAACGACGCGTGTATATCTAGTCGCTGCGTGCACCGACGACGGCAGCCAACGAAAAAAAAAAAAAAAAAGAAATTGCACCCTTCCGCATATATACACACACCTCGCCCCCTCTTGCACACGCGAGTACCGAGAGAGAGAAAGAAGAACAAGAAGGGCGTCTGCGACTCTCTCTCTCTGTATATGCATGCATCCACACATATATACCCACGTCGTCGTCGTCAGGCCTATACCTCTCTCTCCCTCGTGTGCACGTATATATACCGGGTAGTAGTGGGTATTGATCGCCCCGCGCGTCCACCCAGCAGCAGCAGCATCCGAGAGGGAGCGCGCAGCAGCTTTGCTCCTTCTCTCTCTTCGTGTTCGCACTCCCCTTCTACTACTGCTTCGCTGCACCTACGTGTATATACATATCACATATACATACACGTATACGTATGTATGTACGTATATGAGAGAGAGAGGGAGACCCGCGCCTTTTTTCTCGCCGGGTTTCGCTGTATAACACGGCTGCTATAGGCTCTCTCTCTCTCTCTCTTGTCGGTGTGGGCTCGTCTTTCAGAGGGAGTAGAGGAGGGATTTTTTTAGAAAAAAAAGAGGTAAAAGAAAAGGTTGGGAGAGAGAGAGAGAGAAAAAATGGGGAGGAAAACAATTAGGGTGGACTTGCTACAGTCGTGTGGGTTGGTGAGATGGTTAGAGGGGTTTTTGCCATGTTATGAGGTGCCAGGGTCTCGCGAGTGTTGAGAAGAATTTTTGGTATATTGTTGAAAGTTTTTTTTACTAAGGTTAATTTTTGGTAACATATACAGAAGTGAAACTAATTTTTTTCGTATATATCAAAAATGTATTGTTAAACGTGAATTATACTTGTGTTATAAGCAAAATTATAGTTTGTACGATCCTATTGTTCTTATAGATTCCCAAAACTACCATCTTATACCCCAACGTACTTTTACACTAATTAGCGTACCACCAACCTAGCAACTCTTCCCGTTAAATCATCCCAAAAAGGTTCCAACGAACCCATCGCAACTTTATATATATCCACCCACTTGCGTACGCGTTCCAGTGTCCGTTACAATTTGCCCTTTTTATTTATCCAGCCTCTCTCTCTCTCTCTCTTACGCTATTTGTTATTTATTCAGGGACTACTTTTGATCTGTATATATACACTCGTTCCTCTCTCACTCGCTTCTGTTTACACTTACTCGAAGTGACATGTGTCATCCTGGTTTACTCAACCGCCGCGCGCGCGCCGATCAAGCCTCCATATAATTTGACGTGCCCGCGATATATACTTCGAGAGAGAGACATCTGACACTCAACCATGTGTATATATATATCCGTTCCTATTTCATTTAAATAAGGAAGCGTATATACGCATACGTACCTACATACATACACACATCACGGGTAGCACTTGTGATTTTAATCAACCTCGTTTTTTAATCACTCGCGCTGCTTTTTTTCCCTCAAAACTACACACACACATACACACGTCTAATTGCGGAAAAATTAATCAAAAGCTACCAGGCTATATAGCAAGCGAGTAAGCACACGCGCTATAGAGGTGTAATTTTTCAAAGTGCAGCGCGCGCGCGCGCGTTCCGAGTAAAAAACAAAAGCTCGATGGTATAAGGGTATATATAGTGCGCGCGTGCGCTAGTTTCGCACGCGCGCGCGGGTGTGTAAAAAAAAAAAAAAAGAAAAAAAGGAGATTAGAAAGTTTAAAAGCTAAAAAGCCTCTCTAAAGCCGTTCCACGAACGAAGCGCGCGCGCGCTGAGCTTTCAATTTGCCCGCGTTAAGACGTCACCGAGTAATCTAACTTTAGTAGATTTTTTTTGTTTTTTTTTTCGAAAAAAAAAACGTGATTTTCTTTATAAAAAACACTAACGCGAAAGAAAGGTACATATATTATACACTCATCGATGGTATTCGTCGTATTATATATACCGACTATTTATTCGCCATCTCTACTCGCGACTCTGCACCCCTGAATGGAAATCCTTTTAATCCGTCCCGTCGGACATCCATCAACGCCACCGACGTATATCAACTCGGGTTAATTATTAAATGCGTCGCTGTCTCTCTTTCTCTCTCATTCCCCTTTTTATCTCTTTGTCTTCTTGACGAATAGCGAAATAAAAAAAAGAAAGAGCCCAGTGAGATATAACCGTACAAAGCGGGGACCAGAGAGAGAGATATACACAAAAGCGAGCGCGTACGAAAAATGTATTCTTTATCGCGACGACGACGAAAAATTGCGGTTTCCTCGCGTATATATAAGGGGACGCGATGTGAAATATGCAAAAGTGCCGGTGGAAGTTTGCTTATGGGTTTTTGTGAACCGAAGGTTGCTGAGGTGCTGAATTAAAGATTGAAGGTGTGTATGTATGTGTGTGTATACTAAGGGTAAATTAGTAATGAGTATATGTGGTATAGATTAGGTGTAATTATATGTAGGATACGTAGGTTGATATGTGACGTGACATGGGTTGTGTGTATATTCATGATCTGTGAGTGAAGAGCTTGTAAATGTATATGTAATAATGGTGTGCATATTGATATGGTAAATGATTAATGATTAATTTCATATAATTTAACATAACGATATAACTACGATGACATATATCTTGTTAATTTAATGATGTCACGCGTAATAACTCATCAAGCTCAAAGGAGTGTTGAAGTGACCGAGTTTATATATATAAAAAAAAGCAAACACGCGTTTTCACAAAATCCACACACGCGGCAATCTCCATACAATTTTCATATATTTATATACACTCCACGCGCCGTCGTATATACATATTTTTTTTCCCTTATTTTTAACATACACTTCAACCGCTTTATTTTACACTTTCTCATATATAAAATTTTCAACATCATTTAAACCACCACCAGCATCACCTTAAACAATATCGATCTACATACCCCCCATCGAAGAGTCACGGTCACCCCCTTTATACCTTTAATCTCTCTCCCTTATACGTTCACGCGTATGCGCCACACACACACACGTAGAAAATCCCACGTTTCCCGCAGTAGCCCGTACAACCGGGAAATTCCATTGTCAGCTCGCGCGGAGATTGCGCGCGACAGCGATTCCATCAGAGAGTGAGAGAGAGAGAGAGCAATCAACCGCTCGATTATAGGAATTTCCCGCGGCCGCTCGATTTGCATTAACGCGTATATATATACTATGCGTTTGGAAAGAGACACACACGCGCTGTATACCTGTGGTATAACCTATTTTACGATCATGGTGTATAGAAGAAATAAAAATATGTATATACCTATATTTGTTTAATTTATACTAAAGGGATATACCCATATATTATAAAGATTTATAGCTGCTGGTATATAAAGGGTATACCAATAATATATAACGAAGAAAAGTAATTAATCTGCGTATATACGACGTGGGCTACGGCGCGCAATGAGAAATAACAATGATGCATTATTATAGCATGGCCGCGCGCGCTGGTCTGACGCAGGCTTGATTGCGGTCGTACGCGCGCGCATTGATTGCGCAAGCGTGGCCGCGGCATTGATGGTATAAACGCTTGCTATTAGGAATAAGCTATTGTATATACGTATATACTTGTGTGTATATATGTGTGTATGGGTATACTTAAACGTTATGGTATATGCGGATATTTTTTCATACTTTTTCTTAAAAGCTTATATGTGGTTGGATCAGGTGCGCGAGTATATAGAGGATAAAAAATGTATAAAGGTTGCTGTAGGTTATATGGAAATTTAAAAAGACGACGGCGCTGGGTTTTTAGGTAATTATTTAGTACGATAATATTTTCCTTGTAAACTATTCAATTTTACCAGTTTATATAACATTCATTTCTTCATTTTCAACGAACGATCGTCGTATAAGATGACAATTTCTTGCACGTGCAGGTGAACAATTGTAACTCCTCAAATTTAGGATCCCGTCGTCGCCGGTCATAAAGCTTCTAGGGAATTAAAGATATTCGTCGTCCCTCTGTTTCCCTAAGGACTCATATATCCCGTATTTTCTACATATCATGGTACCATCAAACCGTGAGTACACCAGATGAACAGAATTTAATGTTCCAACTGATACTCAAAAAATCCAATCACGCACGATATATATATCTATAAATACTCCCCCTACCTCATCATCAATATCACTTCGATAACTTACCACTTACCCATCGTTCTATACCCAACCCGCGACACTACATACTTCTATACTACAGTCCGAAAATAATCACTCGAGCGCTCGAAATAATAGCCGTATCACGCTCGGCCATTAGTGGCTAACACGATTTCTCTCTCTCTCTCTCTCTCTCTCTTACTCGTTCTCCCTCGATTCGTTCATCGACCGATCTCTCTCTCTCTCTCTTTCTCTTCCTACTAGTACTAAACTTAGTCGCGGCAGGTCGTCAATCCGACAGTACAGTCTTCTTGTCGACGCTTTTGTCCTCTTCCTCGTTTCTCTTTGCAACGACGACACGCGCGTGTCTGAGACGATCTTCTTTATTTTCCACACGCGACGGGATTTTCCTTTTCTCACGTTGCTTCGCAAGCGCACGAGCCGCGGGCTTCAGGAGAAGTTGAGAGATATATACTCGCGTATGCCATTAACGCAGCTGCTGCTACTGATGGTATCCGCGAGCTGTTTTGTCGGTAGCTTCTTTTCTCAAGTATATACATATCGAGTACCAATTACACGCGTTTATAAAAAACCTATCGTTCTTTCAAACTACCACACCACAGTGCAAACTCCGATGATCGTTATAATATTCGCGTATCCTCCGTGAGATCCGTGCAGTTTAAGTTTCAAGGTGTGCGCGCGCGTACTTCGTCTAATCCTCTATCCCTCTTCCTCTAATCCAATCGATTATACCAACTTGCGCGTCTTAAGCGCGCACGTCGCGCGTTTCGCCTAACGATATTAATAACGATGCGGTTATATCCGAACTATATATATATGTATGTTCTGCGGTCGATAAGTGATTTTTAATAGATTTACTATATTACTGTACTTTATGCTTAAAGTGTGGTTGTAATTTTATGGATATGCGTAACGGTGTAACGAAGGTGGATGATAATATTAACGTTCGTAACTTCACGTATATCAAATCGCGTTTGGCGAGTGAGATATATTGTAACAGTTGATTTTAATTATAACGTAAACGATATGATATATTAGCAGGTATATGTACGCGGAATTTAGTAATAAAATGAAAGTTGTTAAGTGTATCGAGTTTTGCGCAGATATACATTGTGATGTTCGTCCGATCTCGCATGTAAAATATTAATATTTCTCGATATTACATCAACGGTCATTATTACCGATACAAAATAACGGTTTTACGAACTTTAATAAAATGTACATTAAAGAAAGAAGAAATAATTGAGATTTACACAGACACACGAAAATACTCTAAAATTAATCTTGATGAAATAGTTTATCCCAAATTGAACGCGGCAAATTACTACTAAAACTTTGCAACAATGACACGGATAATTTGCGCATGTCAATCAATATAGTATACTTCCTACACATAGATACATATATATATCTAACGTTAGTTAACAACTAACTGCACTCGTTATCGAATATATATTTTGTCAGCGTATATATACACGCAGGTCGGTAATTCAATTTCACGCTGACGAACAATTCACCGCGTGTCACTACCTATCGCCCATATACCTCCCGTAAATTCCCGTGTACACCGACGAAATATAAAACATATACACCAAAACTCCTTTGCGCGTTGTACGAAATCTTTCGTACTACCCTTATATACATAAACACATAGACTATATACGTATGTATGTATACACTAGGACGCTCTTAATTGTATAATGGCACACGCAGTATCTCTCCTTCGCGATATATATATATATACGCTAGACGACGACGACGCCTAAGAGCCATGGCGTGTCGTCCTAATGGCGGTCGTCTCCGGTTGAATTCGCCTGCAAAATCTTGTTAGCTACGCTCTTTGCTTCGTACTCCTCTCTCTCTCTGTCACTCATGCAAATACGCGTGCGCGCGCGAGCGTGGAACGTGCAGTATAACGTAGGGTATCTACGTGTATATATATGTATATATAGGGAGAGAGAGACTTCCTTGCACACCGAGGCTAACTTACTTTCCGGCTAACTTTCCACGCTGCTATATGCGAGCGTATGTGTGTGTGGAGCGTTGCGGCGTTGAGGTACGGAGAGAAGAAAAATGGGAAAAGAGACTTGACGGTGGTTGTGGTTACGGGTTCATGGGTAGATAATATCGAAGGGATGCGGGGTTGGTTTGTAAGGAAAATCTGGTTCAAGTTGGTGTATGTATATGGCGATACTTATGTAATTGATAAAATGTAATAAAACTATATGGGGGTTGGAGAACACTGGTAATCCCATGGAGAGTTTTAAGAAAAGTCTATAATCTTTTATTAATTAGAAGATTAATTATTGTTTTTTTTTATTAACACATATATGGATATATAATAAAATATAGTATTTGCTTGTACAAATTTTAACTATATTTTTCTGAATGGTATAATAATTTTTTATTATCCTTATATTAATTCGTACATCGGCTTAATCTCTCTACAGTAATAATAGTTTTACATCATTCGTTACCTACCACATTTCACTCAGATACAACAGAGATATTTATCATTTTACCCTCCCCGCTCAGCGAGTTATAACTACCGGTGTAGTACCTGAGATCATCGCTCGCTAATAAACGCCATCTCACCTCGCTCGCCGATCCGTTGTCTAGTAGTTTACACGGGATCTCTTGGCTCGTTAAGGCTTCGAAGTATAACGCCTACCTCTCTCTCTCTCTCTCTCTCACTCTCGATTCGCTTAAGCCTCTCAATTGCGAAAGAGGATTGGACAGGGAATTTAGTTTACGCTGAAGAGGAGAAAGACGGTGGGGGGAGGGGGTAACTTTTCCTCTTACCGATCCCTCGTATACCTCCGTTACATTATCTTTTCTCCTTAAAATCCGATAAGTTTAACAAACGAACACGAACGAACGAACAACTTTTCGATTGTAGTACTCGTTCTTATACGTATAGAAAACGAGAGAGTAAGAGAGAGAGAGAGAGAAAAAATAGACGAAAGGGATTACGGATGAGAACTAGTAGTCGGTCGATCCGATATGGAAACCAACGAAGAGAGAAAGAGAGAAAGCGAAAGAGAGAGAGAGAAAGGAGAGAGGACAGTATTTATAGTATGGATTGTGTCTGCTTGGCAATTGGCCATCTCTCTAACCCGGCGCGCACCAGCAGTAGTAGTAGTAGTAGTACATTTCACCGTCGCCTCGCGCGCGGTGGTATAACGCCGTCGCCGCCACTGCTGCTACGAATTAAAGTCACCGATGATTATTCGGCAAGACTATTCGGTCGATCGGATACCGTACTTTAAATAAATCCTATACCTGGACGCCACTGTCTCTCTCTCTCTCTCTTTCTCTCTGTACCTCTCTCGCGTCTTTTTTTGTACGCGAAGCGAACACCCGATCCAGAATTAAATCGAGGCGCAGACGCGGTTCGTTGAAAATTCGATTGATTTTAAACGGGTCGTCGTCGTCGGTGGTGGTGGTTTGTAAGGGTTTACGATTGATGTATTATACTTACGCGCTTTTTCTATGAGAACGAGAACAATTGTTATATGAAAATATGTACGTTTTTTAAGGATTTTTGGGTGGATATACTTACCTGATGTTTATAAGGAAAAGGTTTAATGTCGAATACTGATAATATATGAATATACCTACAAAATATCATAATATTTATTATACGAAACATTTCTTCGACACACATATTCATTACAATACCACCTTTGAATTTTCTTTGCATAAAATACAAACCATACCATAGACCATTACATTATTCTCATTCTCTCAATTCAGCACTTTTACATAATTCGACCTCTGGCGCGATCAGTCCATTTGGCTTTCCCTCTCTCTCTCTCTCTCTCTCTCTCTCCACAAAGCGACTCTCTCGGCGCGAACTTTGCCACTGTACGGAATTGTACCGAACAGCGAAAGAGAAGGAGGAGGGAGGAGAAGGGGAAACGCAAGCGACGTGGTTTAAGCCGAATGAGGCATTGCCGTATATACGCGGGGAGCAAAGCGTGAGCTTTTAATAGCCCGATGACAGTTGGAGAGCGAGAAAGCGAGACGAAAGAGAGTGGTTTTGCCAAACTAGGAGAAACAGAAATAAGTACATGAACGATGATAATAACAAAGTGTGTGTATGTGTGTATAGATATATATAAAAGGTATACAAGATGTTGAATAGACCCTTTTACGTGTACGGTACAGAGAGTTTTCTCAAAAAATATTTGCACGACTGGAATGCCGACATCTCGGGTCCTCTTCTTCTTCTTCTACTTTCGTTTTTTTTCTTCTACTACTGCTCGTCTATACCTTTAGATTCTCCGACGGTTATTGGTCGAAGGTCATTGGCTGGGAGGAATCGCTATATAGCGACAAAACGTAATATCGAGGGCCGCAACGGTACTTTTGCACGGTACGGCGCTAAGCTGCGGCACTTTGGTCGCCCAAGAAAGAAGAAGAAGAAGAAGAAGAAGAAGCAATATCAAGGGATAGAGAGAGAGGAAGCGAATGATTTTTACCAGCTAGGGAGGAGAAAGTTAATCGAAAGTACTTTGGTACAGTTGCGGCTGTGTAGTGGCGATTTGTCGGGGTGTGTCAATTCTGGTCGGTATATATATATAGAATGCACTTGACTCGTGATAGTATATAGACACAGGTGTATACGATAAAATCTTACGTGCACTTTATATACTTGAGTATTGTTCAACATATACTTTTGTATTCTCGTACATCTATATATTTTGAAGCATGCCGAAGAACATGTTAAAATGAACATACGATATACATAAACACGATACAAGGAAAGCTTGCTTAACATATCAACGATAATTAGACTACACAAGCAGACGGTGCGCGAGGCAAAGAGCGCAGCGGAAAAGTTTTATATACAAACGAGCTGAACTCCACATTAGCCTGCAGCGGCAATGTGTGTACGCGGGGGCAAAGGTGAACTCTCTCTCTCTCTCTCGTTCTCTCTGGGAGCTAAGAGATCAATAATCCGGATTCCAAATTTAGTTCCCCGTCGACTGATCATATACACACATACATATATCCCTCGCGTTAATCCGCGCTTAATCGCATCAAACGGACGCGCAGACGTCGCGCCCTCCGGCGTGTTTCTCTCGTCCGCGTGCGCCAACCTCCTCGTCGACGTGCCTTTTTTTTCATTTATATATATATATATATATATATTCTAGGTTCTCACAGTCATTATTACACAGAGAAAACTATCATAAGAATTTTAATTAGACGCAGGCGATCGTCATGGTTATACATTCAACGTTTTTACGTATGATATATATATAAAAGGGAGCGCTGTCAAAAATACCAGATAGTCGACACCGGCGGGAGAGAGAGAGGTTGGATTCTCTACATTTAATCAATCTACCATTCTAGAGGGTATATATGTATGTGTGTGTCTGTGTGAATAGGTGTCTAATCCTTTAGAGGTAGAGGTAGAGAGAGAATGGAGCGCGCCGATTCCCAATTAGTAAAATAGCGAATTGTATCCGAGAGTGCGCGCAGCACGCCGAGATAGACCGCAAGAATGTCGACGTTTCTATTAACTGGAATTACCGGCTCAAAATACGTAAGCTTCTTGACTTCGCGCGTTCTCTCTATCTCTTCCGTATATACGATGGTGTGCGCGTATCAAAGAGAATTTGCGAAACGACGCGCGATTAAATTATCAAATGGAAGGATTTACATTTTCGTATGTACGCGGTGTAAATGGTTTTATTAAGCTGGTTAATTGATTATTTAATCGAGCGGAGTCAAGAATAAAAAAAGAATCTCTTTAACGTTGTTGTATTATGGAGGTTGGAATATTACGGTATTAATGTTTAAATTATACTCGTTGGAAATTTATTAATATAGATTGGAATGATAAATAATAATTAATTAAGGGGTTCAAGCGTTGATGATTGATTGTGAAGGTGAAAGATATGTTCTGCGGATATTTATGTTACGAGTAACAATATGAATGGTGAGCTTTTCTTTTGTTTAAATGTAGGATTGGCGTTATATTCTGATAAGTTAAAACAGCTTTCAAACGAATGGAGCTTTAAAGCAAAGTACTTGAAAGCAAAGTGGAAAGTAAAGTAGATTCGCCTCTTTTTCAATAGAATTATATAGCTTTTTAAACGTATAGTGGGAATTATATTGAAATGTTATATTATTTTTACTACTTACTTTTTTTACATATTTTTTTTTTATTTCTTATAAGTATTTTTCTTGTATCTGTTAATTCACTTGGTTCATAATGGTATGATTAATTATTTATTTTTCGCCCTGTACTTACTGAGCTTATTATATTGTGATTGCAATTCCCGTTGTTATATAAAATTTTAACCTTTAGTGAACTGTTTCCAAGAAATTTTCATATGCAGGTCAGCTATTAAAAGAAAATACTCAAGATTTATATATTCACTCGCACCTCTCCATCAAATCAAACGTATAGTAAAAAAACATCTGCATTTATACCTCGCTGCATATTTAAACTTCGCGTTTATTCAAATCAACAGTTCAAACGCGATCGCAGAAAGAGAAAGCTTCTCTCCCATAGTCAATAAAATCTTTTCGCATATATAGCCCGCAGGTCACTATGAACCCACTTTACGAATCCAAAACCTCCATTTTTACTCGCACAGTAGTCCAGCTATTTAAAATACACTTCAAAGCGCATTCATAGCTCTTCTCCCCGTTGTCGCAAGGCCCTCGAGACGCTCGATATTCAATCGCTCGGTCCTCCGAGATAAATGGAGCCTCACTCACTAACTCTCTCACACTGCTATATATACCTTTCCTACCAGAGAGTGAGAGAGAGATATACCCCAAGCGCGAATCGCATTCCAACAGTAGTCAAGAGGCTAATCCAACCGAGTATTTCGAGACACCCCAACGTGCTAATAAATATTATGAGCTATACGCCGAGCTTACACGCGTATATATCACAATCGATAATCGAGTACGCGAGTGAGAGAACGTATATATTATATAGTGATGTGATGAGAGGAAGGTATATAGGCATGAAGCAAGCTTTTACGAGTGGAACAATGAGAGTTACGTTTTGGGAGGCTGGATTAAGGGACCGGAGATAGCTGTCCCGGGGAGTTTAAGGGATTAGAAGAGCGCACGCTCGGATCGGTGAGAGGAGGGTTAAGAGGATCGTTGGGCCTGGTTTTTGTGATTAAAAGGGAGGGTGAGAAATATACGTCCGAGGTACTGGATTATTATGTTGTATAGGTTGAATCTAAGGAGAAACTAACTTGAATTTTGGAATACCTCGCGAAATTTTTAACCGAATGCGGTGTTCAAACAGCATGATAGAGACAGAATGGGATCAAAAAGACGAATTTGAAAAGTTCGATCGACGTGCTAAAAGCCTCACACCTACTACTCACATACATAAAGCACCATATATCCATCAATCGAGCAAAAAAATATCCGAAATTTTTATGTGTGTGTGGGTTCCAACCACACATGCATATGTATACCGCAAAGTCACCGATTTTCGCTCGCTTTACGCCAACTGCGGCAATTTCCAGTTAAATGCACTTTCTGATCGGTGTGCCGGAAGAATTGCCGCTTGCGCGAGTAGCTGGCAAACGTCTGTGGATGAGGCTTCTATCGTGATGGGAACGGCGGGTGTTATATATATATATATAGTGACGATCGATTACTCACGAATCGACGATCGAGGGTTCAGATCGGTATCGAGGGTTAGAAGAGGAGAAGGAGGAAGAGTAGGCTTTTGAGAGATAGACAGCAATGGGGTTGGGTGAAAGGTGAAAAGGGTTAAGGGTGGTGGTAGGGTAGTTGATGGTACGTGTGATTGGTTATGGTTAAGGTGCTGTGAAGGTAATTTTACATGGTGTGTAATTTTATTAATGTTTTGTAACAATTGAAGGGAACTGTGGAGCTGATTTTATGAAGTTTAAGGAAGGGTATCCTAACAATTTATTATGTAAACTTCACAGGAGTTGGATTTTAACTTCATAAACATATTATTACTCTACTTGGCAACAATTTGAAGTTCAACAAATAGTATACCTGCGCTCTAAATATACATCTCTAGCAAAATTCAAAAAATTTCCAAACCCTTTCAAGCCCCATCAATCCACAAATTATTACCGACCAACAATTCAATATCACCTATGCTTTTACACCTGGCTCATCGCTCATTCTTTCAATTTTATTCATATACGTTAACTTCAAGATTGACGTAAAATGATGAATGGCTAAAGTTCGTCGTATATACACACACACACTATGCTTTTACACAACAAATCACCGCTACATAACGTTTCAAATCCAATGAAACGTTGTCAATCCACATACGTCTCGTATATATATATATATATATATATATATATATATATATATACCATTATACTCACCTAAACCAATCTCAATTCACGAAACGGCCAATAAACAAACACCTACACATCTCAGAAAGTTCACACGCGCCGTGTGGGCGGTCCACGAACGGAAATCCGTTTTGCCGAGCGCGGTTATGCCTACTTACTCTCGGGTTTACGGTTACGACATGCGGCGTCTGTGTGTATGTGTGTGTCATATTCCGAAGCATGAACGAAGTAGTGCCTATATATACTTTCGTCGTACGATTCATGTATGATTGATGAAAAACGTGCTCAGCTCTGCGAATGGCTTTATTTCGCGTTTCAAAAAGAACGATATAGGCTAAAACGGAAAAAATCTCGTTATTTCAATAGAGAATTATATTTAATCTGATAATGTATCAGTAAATAAACCCTATACCTTTAAATTAAGTTACCCCTTATACATAACATTATTATTATCATACCCTCGTTCTCCTTATATATTTCCACAACACTGCAGCTCCGTTATATACACCTACAGCATGTTCCACATCGTGTGTCATTGTTAACCCGCCTCGTATACTACTCCCATATACTTTGCATCCTCACTTCGTCGAAGAATCTCTCCCTCTCTTACTCCTCACGCGCGTGTATTACGCGATCTCCGGCCAGCAGCAGCAGCAGCAGCAGCTCCCACTGAATTTTCCATCCGGCAAAGTCGACGTTTACAAGCCTCCTCCCATATGACCTTATACGACCATACGACGTGCTTTATGGAAACCGAGCCCCATGCTGCTGCTACTATACACGTATGTATGTACGTACGTACGTATATATACGCTATCTCTGTGCATTCACTTCAAAGAGTGTCGAGGAAGCGAGGCGAGCCGAGGCCCCGTGCACGCGCGCATGCATGAACGGTCAGGTGAAGCGAGAGAGAGAGAGGGCAGGCAAAGGATTATATTTTTAGTTCAATTTGTCGCTCGAATAAAAGCGCAAAGCCGTCGTTGCTTGCTTGCCTGTGTATATAGATGATGTGCGAGGGGAGGAAATTTTCACGGCGAGATGGGTATAGCTTCTGTACATCGTGTGAACTTATGGCTACGTATATGGATGAACCATGTCGTGGATGGTTGTAGTTATGTTGAAGACAATAGTATTTTGACGGTTATAAGTCGATGAAGATTGTTATATGTTATTCGGTGTAGGTGTAATGTTACTGGCAATTGATGTATGCAGAAAGGGGGGATAAAAACAAGAGAAAGATGAAGAGATTATGCGTCAACATGACCTTACGCCTGTAGTTTAACATCCATATATATATATTTTATATTTACATTTTACGTCATATCCACTATACAGTCGGTGCTATTTGCAATATAACTATTCTTACAACAATGGGTAGGTATTCTAACAGCGAAGAATAGAACGTCGCGATACGCCAGAGAGGAAGAGACAGAGGAAGAGAGAGAGGAGCAAGCACGGTGTACGTAAACGTACGAGAGAAAGGGATGATAAAGGCGCGCGCGCGCTCCGGGGGAGGTAGTAAGCAAATAGAGATAAATGGAGAGTGACAAAACGAGAAAGAGAGAGAGACAAAGCGCGTACTACGCTGGCAGCCTTTCCCCCTTTCTTCCCGTATGTACACACGTATATGTATATATACACGCACATTGCGCTGACGATGACGCATACAAAAAAAAGAAGAACATAAAAATCCTCGACTTTTACATATTTATACAAAATAAAACGAAAACTTATTTTTGCACGTTTGCAGAAGTTAATATAAATCATTAACCCACGGCGGGTTCGCACGCATGAACGAGCATCAATCGGTATATAATCGGCTAATTGATTTCAACGCGCGTGCGGTGATTTTCGGAGGTTGGGGGAGGGTTGTACTGCGATAAAAGCACATACGTTTATCAAGGGGGTATAAGGGAGAGTGGCTAATTAAATTGCCGACGGTGACTTTTATGTATATACGCGCGCCGCCTTTGAAGCTTCTCCCCATATACCGCATAGGTACGAAATCGGCGACGTATGCGTGTGCGCAGCGTTTCGTTGAATAATCGCACGAGCGATATAATTATCGCAAGTAGTTAATAAATGAATCGCGTATCGAGGTATGTATATGGGCTTATAGTTATTTTGATTAAATATAACCAATTACCTGATGAAGACTTTTATCGGGCTTTTGTGAAGAGATAAAATATAATAAAATTCCAATAATAAAATTTATTATTTAAGATAAATTTTCCTCGAATACATTAAGGTACGTGGTATTAATTTAATGAAAACAACGTTCAAAATTAATTTAAAATAGCTTATAAAATTTATTTTAAATAATTTAATTAACAAATATAACATAATTAAGGTGGCGCCAATTCAATCTCGTCCTCAATGTGATGAACAACGTCGTATAAGTGTAGATCTTAAGAGCGAGGAAACCATCGAAACCTTTCTGGCCGCGATGAATCAATCCAGCACCGCCAAGGGGCATGGGCGGATTTGTTACGACTTCCTGGATATCGAGGAATGGAATCGTTGTCTGACCATCATCCTTCGGCACGCTCGTAATCGTGAACTTAAGGTATTGATCGTCCTTCGAATTAGGCTCATTGACCAGCTCAGATTTGGTTGGAACGTCCATATCGTTAAGTTTCAACTCGGTTCTGTTAATAAGTTTGTTTGTTTTGTAAATATGTTTTAATGTATTTATATATAATAAAATGTATAATACTCACTCTCCGTTCTTATGGATATGACCAATGTGGTCACCGTTGTAGGTGGTCTTACTGTTGAGGATCTCTACTTATAGCGTAAATAAAGATAGACTCAATCACGGTTTAGCAGAGAAAAAGGTATTTATTAAAATATAAGTGAAAATATGTATGAGAATGAATAAAATACAAAGTAAGGTACGCGGTTGCGAGACCCTAAGTAAGCGCAGTTACATTGCTGTGGGCTGTCGCACGACGACTGACTGAGAGACGCGTTCTCTCTGTATATGTTTTAGGAAAGCAATTGCTTGTTTTCCCAGATGCATTTTATTGTACTGCGGCGGCAACGCCGATTTTATACCTGAGTAGGCCCAAGCTAAGTAAGAGTATTGATCGACAAAAAATATACACACAGGTATATGTATACATTGAAAATACTAACATTTCCAACAGTTTTGTAAATGTGTTTTAATGTATTTATATATAATAAAATGTGTAATACTCACTCTCCGTTCTTATGGATATGACCAACGTGGTCACCGTTGCAGGTGGTCTTACCGATCTTGAAATCAAAGGTACACCCGTATATGATCAGGCTGACTCGCAATAAAAGCGAATCCTGATACAAGCTCGCTATTGTACAACTTCGAACTGGTCAGATCGATGGATCTGATATCCTGCCAAGTAATTGTCACGCGGGTGAATTGATCTACAGAGGATATAATGGTTTTTCCATAAAAAATAGGTTGAAGTTAAACAATAGCCTAGTAAAGCTTATAACGAAGCCTTTCTGAATTTCTTTCTAATCGACCATTTTATAGGATCCACCTTTCATTTTCCATCGCATATCCGCAAACAGAGATCTTTGAATTGTAATGAGGAAACCTTGATATTTTACAAAATATTGATAACAATGGCTTTGAATTGACTTACTTTATTATTCTAAGGCGATTTCTTTCGTCATAACTACAATAAAATCGCCCGACATTGTCTCATGAATGTCGATGCCACTGATTCGTGCGGCTGGTTCAATGTAAAAATTATGAGAGAAGTGGAAATGAGTATTGGCAATTTTCTCGCCCATCTTTGGTTGCAAGAAAAATATCTACGAGAAGATTATGAATTTTTTTATTGTTATTCATGGTTAGCGTCGGAAACGATATCAGAAATAATAATAATAATCATCTTACCTCTTTGTAATGAAATATATATGTTCATTCGACGTAGTTAATCATCTGTAACATTATAATTGCGTGTAAAATAATATTATTATAACTTAATCCAAATCAGTTACAAGAAACTCAATGAGGTGGAAGACGTAAATTTCAGAGTAGATATAATATTGAAGACTTTTTCACTCTGATAATTATCATCGATATCCGTATTACGATAGTAAAACTATACTTTATTGAGCACCGATTCGCAAATGTTAGACAATCATAATACTTCATTCTATTAGCAAATACAATTAATTATGAAAGTTACGTTCGACGACAAAATGTCACGACACTGTGTAAGCGATTAAATCAAAGATAAAGCCGTAAATTAGCTTTTATATTATACCTAGTTTATATAATCCACTATTTAATCTAATAATAATTTGTATACGAACCACACCATCGTTTATTTTTTTTTTAAATAAAACTTTTATCAGCAGCTTTACCTTTTTTTCTATATTAGATTTCAGCATATAAATCATAAATTTCAAATACCGAGAAATCAAATTAATGAATATTTTTTCAATTATATTTGAGAATTCATCAACCGCGGGTTTACCTCTATTTTGACAATTTCGTAACTGTGTCCCAACAGCAGAAACGTTTTATTTTTAGAAGAAAAAGAAAGTACGATTTTATTTTACTGCGATTTATTTTTTTACCATAATAACTTTTTACAATGATGAATCTTTTTACAATCCGTAAGCTCACAAAAAAAAAACAAAAGAAAATTATAATATTAAGTAAAATTTTAATAGTCAACATTACGATTGTAGATCTGATGTATATAGCAAAGGATTATACGTAAGCGCACTTGATGCATCTGCTGCATTTGTATGCATCAGATGGAAATATATTCTTTTATCTGATTCGTATGTTTGGAACGTTTCAAACTCAATTGCAAAATAACATCTGTTCAAGAAACGTCGGTGAATGCCTCATTGAGCTTGTAACGATTGAAAAGTTCTACGTTAATCAAAGGCAAGAATACATCATTGTTAAGTGCTTTAAAATAGGTAGAAATATATGTATACGTATACATTAAAGTAAACATAAAATTGACTAACGAAAAAGCGTATGGAGTTTATTTTTCTTAGCAATGTTAATTATATTATTTTATAATGTATTTTGATAATAGCAGCGGGCAACTCGCACCAGCGGGGTATATCCATTTACCAACATAACATCATTATGATAATAATGTAACGCTACACGTTGATGTATATACAATATATACATTGTGTAATCCTTGTACAAATATTAAACAACGAGCATATAGACATATCTATACATGTATACTGCTCCAAATAATAACGATTTTATATATGTTTTTATTGCAGAAAACACAGCTTTCCATTATTTTTTTGCACACAAAAAAAAACGTATACTCAGCGAAAAGTAAATATATATATATATATATCTACATGAACCATTGACTCTTTTAAGCACGTTATTATCGCTATAAGTAAACACTTAATCCGAGCTCAAATAGACTACTACCGTCGGCTTCCTCCAATTTTTATTGCAACAATTTTCAGCGCCACATATAAGCCCCTTTCACCACGACACAAACACGCTTTTCCGCAGCTCTTATATATACCTATAGAAAAAGCAGTTCTATATATGTATACGCGGGTGCACGGCATTCAAGCTCTCAAGACGCACGCGGAAAATCCTTTCCCGCAACGCGTCGGGACAATACACGTGTATATATATATATATATACACATGCGCCTCTTATACACATACAGGTG
Organism: Torymus tubicola; assembly: GCA_035583055.1. Lineage (NCBI taxonomy): Eukaryota > Metazoa > Arthropoda > Insecta > Hymenoptera > Torymidae > Torymus > Torymus tubicola. The sequence goes on from JAWWEQ010049163.1 coordinate 27,573, forward strand.
TATGTGCACTCTTGAGGTCCACGTATGCACACATAGAATACATAGAGGAAGAGAGACGTATAGTAGTGGTCGGGCAAAGGAGCGAGCCGCGAATCAATAAGCCGATTATTGGCCGCGTTAAACGGAGATTACATTGCCGCGGATTGACAGACGCGCCCGCGCAGCCGTTTCAATTCGCTCTCTCTCTCTCATACTGACTCGCGGCCCCGATATGTATACGCGCACACACATATATGTATATACATATAGGAACAGAAGCTGCCTGTCGATCTTCTCTCTCACTCTCTAGAGTGAGATGTCGGAAATCCGCTCTAGTTTGGCCCGCTGAGAAGAGAGAGAGAGAGAGGAAAAGCTACGTTTCTGTCGGTATATATACTCCCTCTTTCTCTCTGTCAACTTTTCTTTGTGCAAGGATGACAATGAGAGCGAGGTGCTGTGGTAGTATAGGTAGGTATATTAATGCGGGAAGGCCGCGAGTGTAAAAAAAATGTAATGTATGTGTATGTGTGTGTGAGGGAGAGGCGGTGGTTTGTTAAATAGCTCCGGTTCGCTCGTTGCTGGGTGGAAATTGATATGTAGGGAAAACTGATGTGGATGATATTCGTACGTGTAAAATCGTGTATATGGTTTTTTAAAACATATATCCGCGTATATCGAATTTCATGTTTTAATATTACGAGGTTTTAATTAAACGAAAAGAATATTCTGAACATATATATATTTTTTTTTTATACAGGAGGCTGCACGTACGTTTCTATGTAATAATAAAGTGTATTAATAGGAAACCGATAAAATCGATGAGGCAGCATGTAAATGTTAATATGTAAGCAAAAATTTATAATTTTTCTACGTAATATCTTATTCCCGTTTGATTTTTATATAAGATTTTCATTACTGTTCGAATTGATTTTTTTTCTTTCATGAATTTTATATTTAAATACTAAAAATTGTTCGTCTCTAACCGCTATACGTCGGTTCCGTTGTAAATACGTTCAATTTCATTACTTTACATAGAATTTCCGACTGCACACATCCCACGCAAAAAATTGAATAAATTTTTATAAATTGACATAGCGTTCCAATTTATAAAATGATATTGCTATATACGAGCGTATAAAATATGGTAAGAGAAAATTATACAGAAGATCAAAGTTACCTATATTGGGAACGTGTATAAATGAAGGGATGAGAAGAGGATATAAGGGATAGCTGATTCTTTTGAAATGAAAATATTTTTTGTGAAAATTTTAAAAAACTATGGAGGATATAGGGTTTCAGTATGGGATTACTCTCGCTTCTCTTCAAGCTTCTAGTTTATAAACGATTTTAGTGGTTATTATTGTGTTTCAATCGAGCGTTATTGATATTGTAGAAATATAAGAATACCAACCTTTTAGAATCTTTTCTGATTCATCGTCAAAGGTTTTCGAAATGACGTTAGATAGATAATTTTTCACAATCTACTTCATTTAGTAACATATATCGATAGCTACCACAGAAAAACTTTGGCATTGGATCAGAGTTAATTGTAAAAGGAGTGTATTCTTGCTTTTATCTTTTCGTATATACTCATATTTTCGAAGAAAAGTACCGTACAAAATAATTTATTACTGGATATTTCTTGGAAATTTCATGAGAATGTTCAAAAAAAGCTTTACACTATTGCGAAAAAGCTCTAAACCCCTTTCGTCTGACCATATAATATTTTTACACTTATTTCAATTTTCGAAATAAAAACCATAGAAAAGCACTCTTTCATGTTCTCGTGGATTTACGGGGATTAATTTTTTTTACATTCATGACTTTTAAATGCTTTTTATTTTAGACTTTATCGCGAGTCATCCGTTCTCTATTACTCGGTAGTCTCCTTGTCAACTTTAACTCCGAACCAAGAAGGATTTGGTCAAACTTCTGTATGCTATTTTTTGAGCAAAAAATAAACTTCTGTTTTAGGATTTTGTTCATTGAGCTTCGTAGGAATAAGGATAACGGATTTTTTATATATTCTTGGAGAAATACGTGCCCATAGAGACTTTTAGTAACTAAAAGTATTAGAATAATGATACAAAAATAAACAAAACAAACGGAAAAAGCTTTAATTTAAACTTTGGTTGGTTTAAAAATATTAATTTCTTTATTTAGATATCGACTTATTCAAGTCTCCATGAGTACTGTTTTCCCTAGATATTTCGAAAAATTGCATTATCTTACAAAATCCTATATCAGAGGTTCATTTTTTTATATGAAAAAATTATCTTTTCAAGTTTCAGTCACATCTATTGCTTACAAATTAAGTTTTAAGTAATGTAAGTGGCTTGACTATAACGCTATCTAACATCACAGACTATTACATACCCGCTCTGACTAGCCATCCAAGGATATATGTCCGACAACCAATATAATGTTGGCAATGAAGGAAAGCAACTTGCCGACTGATAAAACCAAGTATTGATTAACATCGTAAAAAGTATTATTTACAAAATAATCATTGCCTTTTTTTAGTTTCGATATAAACCATTCCTTTGTTATTGAATTTATAAATTTTCTTATATTTTTCAACAAAATTTGAATCATTTTATTTTTCAAAATTGAAATTTTTAAATTTCCCGCCATCGTTGTTCCCATTTTTAGTAGCACTACGCACAACTATATGTAACTGCATAACAGCAGACATCCAGTTTCATAGCCATAATCGTCTGATCAACCTAAAGTTGTTTTGTATACACTTGTTTTCTGACTACACGTTACAATTGCGTTCAACGCATAAATATTTAACAACTGTTTTTGAACTTCCATGTTTTCGAGCTTCTAAAGTTTAATAGTGTGAAAGGTAACTACGTCGCATTATTTGATCTATTGTAATATTGTAAACCAATATTTATAACCTCAAATAAACATTCTTATCTGTACATTTTATTATCTATCACTTGCATCAACATTAAAATCTCGCAGAATTTTTAATAATTTCTCTAGTTTTTTTACAACAGCAAATAAGTAGATGTATTATTATCGAACGGTTGACAATACAAACGAGTAGAAAAATCTACTGATTCTCTACCACATATACCTACTTATTCGTTTATCAATTAGCAAAACTTCAATGTCACCATACAAAACATAAATGTTCATTACGAAATTGGTAGATTTTCCCCTCGTTTATAAAACCACTCACATATTACCGTACAGAAAGCACATCATCAGTGTACCATCAAACCCTAACCAACTCGTTCTGTTTCCACAGCCTCTACAACGATGGTCTGCGAAAAGTGTGAGAAGAAATTGGGCAAAGTCATCACCCCGGATCCTTGGAAATCAGGTGCACGCAACACCGTCGAAAGTGGCGGTCGTAAAGTTGGCGAGAACAAAGCTCTGTCTACCAGTAAGAACAGATTCAACCCTTACACGACGAAATTCGAAGCTTGCAGGATATGCAGGCAGAAAGTGCACCAAGCAGGTTCTCATTATTGTCAGTCGTGTGCTTATAAGAAAGCGATATGTGCAATGTGTGGGAAGAAATTGATGAACACGAAGAATTACAGGCAATCCGCTACGTAACTTACGACTGAGCGTGTCAAGCGATTTTGGGTTATTTTTTCTTTTTTTTTTTTAATTTTTAGTTTTTTTAAGCAGTAGTATAATTAATCGATTGATAGCGTCGTGACAATATACGATGGTTTTTTTGATCCAAGTATACTACCTTGGTTTTCGTTTTAGTTTGATGAAATTGGTTTTGTTTTGACAATCTAGTTTAGAAAAGTATTGAATGGAAAACAAAACGTTCTAGGTAGTAATGTTATTATTACTTTCGTAAGGACGTAATGAAAATTTATTTCTTTTATATACTGTTAAGTATTAATGAAATGTTAGTATGAGATTGGCATAAATTCTCATAATCATGTACAATATTGTAGTATCTTCCATAAATTAATTTTTTAAACGTGGATGAGTTTTGTTATTTTACATGTCCAATATATAAATTATAAACTATACTAATTACTTTTAGTGAATTATCTCCATTAGATTTTAATAACAATTACGAGTATATCGGAGCTTGTACCAAATACGGTCGACATTTTTATATTTTTTCGTATTTTTTTAATTTTTCTGATTTTTACTACTTATCTGGATAATGTACTTAAAGTTATTTTTAAGACAATAAGATTACAATTATTGATAATAAAAAAATAAAATTCTATCAATAAAAACACTAATAATATGATATAGAAATGATGAAATGAGAGGATAAGCTTATGAGGTGTACAATAAAAGCATTAAAAATGTTTCACTAAATATATGATAAAAAAATTAGTTTTTATTTGTTTATTACAGAAACGATTGCTTTCTCTAATGCGTGTAATGATATATATATAAAGATTAAATTTTATATATATGTATAAAATGTACAATACGAAATATTATTAATAACTGTAATAACAACTCAGAAATGTATTTTCTTTGAATGGATTTTGATAAGCACCAAAAAACGTGACTTGTAAAACACTACAAAAGTACGTCAGATAGAAAAATATACTTTGTGGCACCAACCTTCAAGATAAAAATATACACCAACAATTAAGTAAAAACCTACATTATGTTGTTACAAAAAAAAACTTATATTACATATGAATTGTTAAATGTTACAACATGTCCTTGCGTTAACAAGCAATACTAACAGCTTGTCTTTCTAGTGACTATATTTATAAACAATTGACGGAGCGATAAAATTTTACTTACAATTAATACACTTAACATACTTAATGTTCCACTGCGTTTCTTTTCATTCAATTATTGCGTGCTGTATTTGATCTATACTTTATTAGTATTTTATCTATATAGGTTTTCTCTAATCCATTGCGTTAAAAATGATAAAACCATTATATAATATATTTAAACAAATTTTTATCAACAATAATCTAAATTTTACAATTTACTCCATGACGCGACTTAATCTATGTATAATAATCTTTTCTTTCACTTAAAATCCATTATAAATAGATATATCTATGGGAATTACAAAATTGACTTATTCGCTTATTGTCACGTTAATAGAAGAGCCATTGATTAGTAATTTTGTTATTTCTCATTACGCGATCATAATAAGCTATATCGTAAAAGGCGACGAGGTGCATTCATTCATTATATAGGTATTTATAATTTTCATTCGCGATTTTCAAGACATTTTATCAACTCTTATCAAGAAGATACAACTTCAGAGCCATCAAATTATTCCTTCGAAAAAAATCGCGCAGGTTACACTATATATTTCCAAATATCGCAACAATAAAAATCTTTCATTAAAACTTTCCATACTCTATACACACGTAAACAACGTACACTGGCCGTTATGTACAAGTGGATAATATAAATCGTCGCATATACATGTATATATTATGCACTGCAACTTTTATCTATATTATCCCTCCTCGCCAGTCTTCGATCTCCGTCGTACGCAAAAATTGACAAGACTTTTTTTTCCCCACAATTACATACACGCGTTTCTCGCATCTCAATCTCTATGGCACAAGTACAACATGTTGATATATCCGATCGCAAATGACAATAAGACAAAAAAACTTGTAAAACATAACAGGAATGTCGATAAATACACAATAAACAAAGCAGTACGTGTCGTAGAGTACGAAATTCGCTACGTTATAAAAACTATATATAATCGCAGCATTTTCTAACATTATGCGATATAAACTACGAACGAACTGTACCATCAAAACAAACAATCAGCATTCTCTCGCTTTCTCTCTCTCTCTCTCTTGCTCTCTTACTTATAAAAAAGATTTTCAGTGACATCTTCGGCTTGTAAAGATTACAATCCTACGACAACTATACGCATGTATATATAATATAATATACACTGTATCGCAGAACTAGGTGATAAAAATATTGCTCTATCCCTCGAGAGGCAGTGGATTACGTAGATTTGCGGTCACCGCAAAACACTCGAGACACACTTTGTTCACTTGCGCGTGTTCTTCTCCTCGCCCGTGGGTGTCGACGAAGCTAAAACAATGTTTGTGACAGGCGGCTGCGCGGGTCCGGCTGAACCATTGCCCCATGGGTTGCTCACTTCTTGCTTCTCCTTGGCATCCTTAACAATAACCCACGAATTCTCCATTTTGTTCTCCTTTTCTTCTTGCTGCTGCTGCTGTTTCATTGGCGATTTATATTCGGACACGAAGACTACTTGCTTATCCGAGTTCTCCCTAGCCAATCTGGTAGCATCGGATCGTCTCGGTGGCACTGGAGGTTTCTTACCGGGTGGTAACTTGCCATTCGATGTGACTTGTACCTGTTGCGGTGGTGACTTTTTGTTGTTGCTACCTTCGAGGATCGCGACGATCTCCTCGTTCTCGCTGTCCTCGCTTGGCGGTACCTTTATCTCCATAACGTAGGTTTTACTGGGCGCCACTAAACCTGCAAGTCCACTATCCTCACTACTGTTCTCCCCGCTGGATACGCTGATGTTGCTGACGTTGTGTTGTTCCTGCTGTTGGTCTTTGTTCACAGTGACAGTTTCCTCGTCGTCCTCGTCTTCTCCAATCACCGGTTTCGCGAAATGCGTCTCGAATGCTCCGGAATCCAGTTCCCTTGGCTCTTCGATTACTTTTATTGTTTGATGGTGATACTCTTGTTCCTTCTCCTCACTTTTCCTCTTGGCGCAGTGATCGTTATGCCGACCGTGACGATGATCACATCCTGGACAGCTCATATTCAGTGTCACTTTTGTCATCGGCTCCTCCACTACTTCCTTCTTACCCTTATACAACACTTCTGGCGCTTCTCCTAACACAACTATTGTGTCATTCGACGGAGGTTTCGCGGCCATACTCGCGTCGAAGTCCCGAATTGCGATCTTGAAGGGATCGTCCGGTGTCGTAGGTGACTTCTTACTCGCGTTTAAGTTAACGTACTTGGTTGGTGACACGATCTCATCTTCTACCGATACTTCTATCTCCATGATCTCATCGCTATCGTCGTCAGGGTCCGGCAGGGGATGAGCGAGACGGAACTCGAGGTCGACCTGTTCCGGCGTCGGTGATTTCAAAACACTTCCGTCATTGATAATCCGCGCTAGAGCATTATCTTCCTCAGGATTAAACAGCCGCTCAGCTCTGATAAAGTCTTGTGTGAGTTTCTTGCTCAACGGCAAGTTATACAATTCGAGACTCGTCTCTATCGCTCCATCAGAGACATTCAACCTTTCGGATACGTCCACCTCTTCATCTCCACCTTCATCCTTCGCCGTTTTTATTTCCACGTTAGACTTAGACCTTTCTAACGTACCTCCTCCACTATTACTAGCGATGCTTCGTTTCCTTTCAGCTGGTTTCTCGTTACCACTCCAGATGGCGTCTTCCAATGTTCCCCATTCGCTGGACTTCTTTAACTTGCTACGTCCATCGATGGTCACCGACGGCGCGGGTTTTTGGTCAAGCTTTGTCAGGTCCTCGGTTGACTCACTAATGTCCTCTGCTGGAGGCATTGGTGCTTTGCGTTTCTTCGCATTTGACGCCTCGGTCATATCCAAACTCTGGGCGCGCTCGAGCAGCGCCGCTGAATTCGATTTCGCTTCATACTTGGACAAATCGCCCAGGCTCGCAGCTTTACGGTACACGTCGTCCTCGTCGTCTTCTTCGTCGTCGTTGGGGGTGGCGTCGGGAACTGGCGTATGGTGGACAGTTATGTCCGAGGAATTGAGCTCAATCGTCGTGAAGCTATTCTGAATCTCGCTATCTGTATCAGATTCGGAGATTCGACGGTTAGCTGTATCGCTCAGGCTCGTTATTCGTTTGATCTGGGGCTGATCCAGTTGGGGTTTCGGTTTGTCACTTGGTTGGCTTTCCGACTCCTAAAAATAATTAATCACATAATTATTTTGATTTATTTTCTTTAATTAATATTGAATTCATGAAAAGTCAAATTTAAAAAAATTATAATTTCGTTATCTTTAAATATTGATTATGGATTATATTATCTACATATATATAAAATTCTAAATCTATAACATATGAAAACAAATTCTTGAAATTTAGTTTTCTGATAAGCAAATATTATTTAACGAATATTGTCTGCGAAATACCATAATTAATCAAACGACTTATCAGGCAATATCCGATACCAATTTCATCGATGATTTATCAACTGATAAATCTCTTGATTATTTCAGTTAGTGCCACTTTATCTCAGCGTTCAATGAATACGAATTCGTCTTATCGCACCCAGACTATTTTTCCGTCATCTCAACATTACTTTTCAAATCAACGCATTCCTTTCCTAAATCCAACCCCAACCGATATATCATCGACTCACCTCGTTTTCCGTCGTTTTCACCGGCACTTCGCCAACCGCTGACTCGTTGTTCGTCTGCTCGCTCGTTTCGTCCGTCGTCTTCGTCCTCAACACTACGGTCTTATCATCCTCAGTATCGGTCGGTGGGACTTCAATCGATGCAGACCTTGAAGGTGGCGCTGGCGCTTTCCGTTTGCCCTTCTGCGGGCTCTTAGCTTCGTTTAGTGCTTCCAAAGCTTCCTGCTGTTGCTGCTGTTGTTGAGTTGCTTCTTGATGCTGCTGTTGCAACTGCTGCATCTTGCTTGGATCTTGCACCATCTCGAGGCCTGAGCTTTTGCGCTTGCCCCGCGCTGCCATACCCGCATTGTGAACCTCGGCAGGTACCTCCGATGGTATACCAATCGAAACGGCGTCTTCAGAGGTCTATAATATTGAAGTAATTGTTGTATTATATGTTTAGATAACGGGAATGAAAAATGTAAAAAATTATCTAAACAGACAACTCACCTGAAGAACCTCAGCAGCCCGATCGGGCACGTCAAGGCCATCACCGACATGTATCACTCTCTTTACGCTGAGCGGTACCTGCGACGACGCGCTCTTCTGCTGTACATTCTCATTGACAACTTTGCTCACTGGTTCCTGGCCGACACTGACGCTCACCTGGTTCGACGAGCCGTTGGCCGAGTGCCTCTTCTCTTCAAGTTTCTTCGAATGCCTCCTCTCGAGATTCGTATTATGCTCGTTATCGTTCTGCACGCGATGTACAGTACTATCCAGAGCCGGCAACACTTTGATACCAAACTTAGGATGACTGTGGTTCAGTCCATGTTCCTTGCCAACCTCCGGGGTTGATTTGTTACTGGTAGGCCGGCCTAAACTGCTTACATTCGAGTAGATCGAGTCGTTCAAAGGATCTGCAGCGAATAATCGCTTTTTGCTACTGAAATGCTGAGACTGTGCTTGTTGAGGGAAAAGTTGAGGAATCGATTGGCTTCGGAATAACGGATGATAGAGGCAGAGTGGAGTTGGGCCTACGCTCTTCTTCATTAGAGTCGTCGGTTTCGAAGTCACTGGACCGCCGCTTTCTACCTCGAGCTCCACCTCGTAGGGTGAGGCGTAGCTGAGGATCGTCAACGCATCCTCGTATACCATCGAGCGGAAACTTATCTTCACGCTGAGGATCCGGTCGCCTGGGAGAAAATAAATTTAAAGTTTGGATTAGTAAAGTTCAAAGATATTATTTTGAATGACGTGTATTATACGCAGTTCTGCGTGTCAAATTTATTAAAATTATTTTCTGATAATGATTATATATTTCAAGTTATTCACGACTCTAAAGATAAAGTAACGAAACTTATACATATTCTTATACAATTATCAATAAATTAATTTGATACCATAAGTTGATTAGTTATAGCTATATTAATTTTTTATATATATACATATCAATCGTAGTACTAAATTCTATATAGTACCTTCTACCCACTTAAAAGTAATTTAAATATGCCGTCATTTACACATCGTATATATAAGGTGACTTTTTAATCCTTGACCTTAACTAGCTATTAACTCTGATTGATTAGTCATACTTAATTTTTTTACAGCAACAGAATATCTATTTACGTATATACCTTTAAGTATCGGAACTCTACTGTTGTATAAGTATACATATTTTCCAAAGATAAATCTTATTTTTTTTCAACAAAACGCGTAAAGTTATGACTTCCCCCCCGATTAAATCAATGTTAACAGTTCGACTTTCAAACATTTACCGTCACGGACTCAAACAGTAATAATCGCCTGAGCAGACGTGTTATACGTACGCCAAGGCTCAATTAGTAATCAACTTTAACTATCTCTAACTTTTCAAGATTTTTTACCTCAATCATTGGCTCGTATTATATTGTCATTTTTGCTCTTTCTTATCTCACTATCTAAACTAGCTCTGTGACTCAAGCTACCAAATTACTATATATACACACTCCTCCGTCATCGTCGTTGTCGTTCTTACGAGTTTCAACGTAATTTTCAAACATCAATAAAAGTTTCGTCAAAACCGACCTCGCATATAACAATGCTAAAGTATTCTTCAATGTTGTAAACATCTATGTCTAACAAACAAATAAAAATAGAAACTTACCAGGATGAATGCAACCGGATTCCGACGCAGGTCCTCTATGAAGCAGGTCCTTCACGTATATACCTTCGCGCATGTTGCCACAAACGTTAAACCCTAATCCTGTGAAATCTCGGCTACGAAGTCCAACGACACTCACGCGTGTTGCCTTTGGCTACAACATAGATTTAACCATTATCTTCAATTCAAACCCTAAATAAAATCTATACGAAAGCAAAGAAAAAGTTAATATACCGTAACAACCGAATCATCGAGGGTACGTCGCTTATCATGCCGTAGATTCGACCAAGCAGTCGACCACCTTGTGTCCTTGCCATGATGGCTCGCGGGTGTCTCGACGACGATGGAGGTCGGACGCTCGAGGCTACGTGCCACTGTGGGCGTAGCTGAATCCTTGAAACACGGGTTGTCGAAAGCGTACGCCTCCTCCACGATCTCGGGGTCTGTCACGAGGACGAGGTGCTTACCTGGAATTGATGATAGTAGCGCATTGTTAAAAAAAGAAAAGGTTTTTGCGACTTGATTTTTTATTTTTATTTTATTATGTATATATATATAGGTTGTCGTCGATTGTTTGTATATTATATATGGTATAAGGTATACGAAAAAATAGCACAATCATTTAGATATTATATTAATGTGTTTAATAAATTCAAAAATATTCCTTCGTTTGAGAGATTATACTTGGAAAGTATATGATGTATGGTTGAATTTCAACCACCTATATATCTACACTTGGCATTACAACAATGGTGAATAAGCTGAATAGCTAATATTCTCTTTAACATTCGGTTTTGAAACTCTTACGAAGCTTGTTAAATACAATTATTATTTAAAAGTAATATTAGCGAGATAAAACAACAGTCACTACCGCACGTTTGGGGTTCTGCAACAAAAAATGTAAGATTTCTAAAAAAAAAAACGAAAAAAAAGTGTACCACCACATCTCCCCCCCTCATCAACCAGGGCGCCGGGCATCCTTCAACCGCTCGTAAACCCCGTCGGCATATACAGGAGGCAACGTCCTCGCGTATACATACATATATATACACGCACTCGCTAAAGGATCGCATATACACTCGCTCACTCATCTACACACGCAGGTGGTTTATGAAGTCGCGACACATACGCGCATGATACGCGTCCGTCCGGCGCGCCATGATATAAAAGCGCCTATATATAATAATAATAATAAAGAAATACATCGTCGTATAGGTACGCAGCTAGAGGACCATGTTTAGACCGGTACGATCATCGATCGACGTATACGCGCAGGAAGGAAGCGCATTCTTTTCGCAGCTTATACATATACGCGTGTATTGCCTTACTGATCGCGTATATATTACGCGTGTACTGTGTATTAATGGTATGCGTCGTTCTAGAGCGCGTACATACACACACACACAAATTTTTCTTTATCTTTAAGAGGGCAAAAGCGAGGTTGTTGCGACTTTATCTCCATGGCCCTGACTTACAACCAACCGACCGCGCGTATAATACACACTCGCATTTTCTAAAAACCTTTTAACCGCGTGTATATATATATATATATATATATCGAAGACATTTTTTCGCGCATTTAAGCGTAAATATCGAGAACCCCAGGTGGGGAGACACCTTATAGATATATATACGCATCGTATACGCGACCGCGAAACACGAAAAGTCAAACGGCGACACATAGCGATGACGCAAGCTTTAACGCGTTGCGGCTTTTAGAAAACGGCTCTGCACTTTTTTTTGTCCTCGCGCTTGTAATGTGTATATATCCGCGCTCTCGCGCGCGCTTTTAATAATTCCGGTCAGCGCGGCGAGCAAGCGACGCAAAAGAGAGAGAGAGTCGTAAAAATGAAGGTTCATTAGTTTTGCACAACAACGCACATGCGTATATATATATACGTTATTTGACAGGTTTCTCAGCACGCGCAGCGATGCTAAATTATTGTAAACTTCAACTGTCTACAGTATAGTTAATCCTTATCCTATACATACATACATTTTTTTCTATACATATAACCGATACACCGCAGATCGCGAAAATTTTCAGCACCATCATTACACTCGCAACAAAAAAAAAACCAGTGCACGCAGCCGCACACATACACATACACACAGTTTGCAGGCGAGAAGAAGTCTTACGCCTTTGAGGAAGGAGAGGAGACGCCAATGGGCGCATACCATGAGCGCCAAGGTGATCCGCCTCGTCTCTCTCTCTCCCTCCTTCGTTCATCCCGAAGACTCCTCGCGCAAGAGAGCGAGTGAGCGCATTCGTAACTCGTTTCTCGTCCAAATATCTGCCCGCGCGCGCGCGCACGCGCTGAGCTAAACCGCAACCGGTGGCTCCGGCCCTTTATATATATATACATGTACCTATACGCATGGTCTAAGTCATGATTTTTGGAGATGTTTCGTATACGTATTATACGCAATCGTGACACGGTTACCTAAATATATTTATCTATATTATTGTATTTCTCGTTGTTGCGGAACCGAGTGCAAAAAAAAGAACCGATCCTTATATACATACACGCGTGTCATCGTTCGTATAGAAGAAACACCATTTGTCAAAGGCACGACCTCGTCTACAATGCATATCCTGCAGCAGCCTGCACATACATTATACACACACACACACACACATACATATCGGTTGCATAAATAACCACCGCTATATACGCGCGCGTGCACGTCGTTGTCTTCTTGCCTTTTAAAATCCATTGATTAGTCACTATACGTCACACGCCCACGTTGCGTATTAAAAAATCACCGCTCGCGTCTTCTACGTTTTTTTCTCTCTCTCTTAATAGCGTATACGCTTCGCTTTTTTTTCTAGCACTATATACTACTCGCGTCGCTCCTTATTATGCAATTGCGACGAGGTACAGTCATCGCGTGGCGCGCGGTGTGTGTGTGTATATATATATACCGGGCAATCATCGGGAGTTGAAAATTCGATTCGCGCGTGAGCTATGCGCAATTGCTTATTTACGAAATACAAACGCGCGCGCGTACGACGTATTGTATATAGATATATATATACAAGTGTACGTGACAAGGGCGCGTACGGTGCACGCAGTAGTATAGCTTTTACGAGCGTTTTCGAAAAGGTGCGGTGTCGTTGGTTGGTTTCTCTACTGCTATATAAGCGGCCGGTGGAAAGTTGCCGTGTTGTATAGATATGTATAGCGTGATGGGATTGGGAATTGTATATGTATATGTGAAGGAAACTGTCGGTGTGTTCCATGAGTTGAGCTTGAAATATAAAGTTTGTTAGGTTGCGACTTTTCCTTATATACTTAATTATATATCAAAGATCAAATATAAAATCGTCCTTGTAATAAGTGCGTATACATATATGAGATTATATATTTATACAGGCGTATAGGTAACGAAAACTCATGAAAGTGTTCATAAAGCTCGAATCGCTTTACGATTCACCATAAGTGCAGTATATTGTTTATTACTGCAACTTGGAAACTGTCGAATAACTTTTAAGGACGTACCGGCCTATAACTTTTGCTCTCTTTCTCATTTCGAATATATGTATAAAGCAACCGAAACCTTGCGGTCCCTATAATTTCATAAATCAAGACCAAAAATGCACGATCTTATATAAAAACACTTTGCAACGATACATATAAAAAATAGCTTCAACCTCTGACATTTACCTACGCGTCAGCACAAATCCACATACTAATCGTTCTAACAGACAAAACACACACATACACACACACAGACCGCTGGTATGTCGCTTTTGTGAGACATTTCAAAAAAACCACACAGCTCGCGCGCCGCAATTACACACCTCCGCGCGCGTTTCCTCTTTCGCGCGCTTACGATGATCGCCGCGACCGATATTTACGTAACCCCTACTACACAAAACTCTCGAGTACTATATATATACTATACTCAGCGACCGGCATCTTCTCGGAGATGTTTTTTTTTTCTTTATAAGCGCGGTAATATATATATATGTCGGGAAAACCGCCAGCGCGGAAAAACACCTGTGCGCGGTGTACACATATTACACTATATAGACAAGGACGAGTCGCCGTATATGTGTACGTGTATATAATATACGCGAAGGTCAATGCCGCGAAGGTATGTGCGACTACGAGTCGGGTCGTATCATAATTATATAGATATACGAGGTATATATACACAGACCGCGGCGTGTATATAATGTATATAAAATTGTATGGAATTTTTGTCCCACGAATTCGCGCTAGATTCTGCGGTGTATATATAAATGGGAAGCTCGCGTGTATATGTATGTATATGTGTGCGTATATGACAACAACAGCTGGGACCACGTGATTATGCAGAAATGCGAGGCGTGGCGTGTAGGATATTATCCGCGAGCGCGAGCACAGGTATAAGGTATATATAAGGTGCAGGTATCTCGTTTCGTTCTCGTGTGTGTGTGTGTGTGTGTATGCGGCTACGACCGAGCGACTCTCTTATATCCTCCTCTTCTTCTTTTTTTGCTTCTTCGTTGCAGTGATTTTTTTTCATAATTTTAAGAACCACGTGGGGTTGAAATCCAAAATTTTTTATATAATTTATATGATGTACGTGCTATGGTACACGTAAGAACGAACGTCGAGGAAAATCGTGCATTGAGAATCTAATTCAAGTGAATCGTTTGTCAAGTGTATGTATCACAGGATTGTGCAATAAGACTAAAAAAAAAAAGTTAGTCATGTAGTTTATGACGTACAATATGTCTATATAATCATAGTAAACATATAGTCTGGACCATTTACACGGTTCCATTTCATTATACCTTACCTTCTATCCTATATATTTACATTTACAAAAAAAACTATTCATCGCACTACAACACCTAATTCAACTACATCAATTACATCTTCCCAAAACTACACACTCCCTTCGAAATCTAATATATCCACCCACGCTACCAACAATTCAGTAGCCCACCCGCATCATCTACACATATATACGTATCTATTATATACTTTCGCCGGTACATACAACTACACCATCCGTGAAATTAATTGGTCTCGCCTCTGTACACGATGACCAAGCGGTATAAAGAGGCGCCCGCGCGTGTTTATTGGAGCGGTACGGCCTTCTCCTTCGTAGATATATACACCACCACTTTGCCAGTTGAATTTCTTCTTTAATTGTTTCGTTAACGAGGTCTTAATCAGCACGCGTTATCGCGCGCCCGTCGTGGCGCCGTAGTAGTATTGGTTTTACGTGTAGGTGTGCGTATACATGCAAAATTGTTTATATACACGTGCGTTATAGTAATTATATAATATTTCACAAATATAAACGTATACATTTCGGTTTTCTTATCGCGCGTCTCATCGCTATACATTCCATGGAACTCTTTTCTCTCCCTCTCCCTCGCGCTACGTGTGTGTGACAATTGGGCCGACGCGATAAGCATACGTATATGTATCCACCATGATGTATACGGTCGCGTAGCAATTCGCTTATATGTTATATATACGGAAAAAGCTATGTAATTTATCTCTAAGTGAATGATAAATCGAAGCCAGCGCGGCAGTAGCGGCTGTATACCTTTGACTCATCGTTCTTCTTTTCACAATATATATAACGAGTCGATAATGCCTGGTAATTGAACCAATTAGAGGGAATTTCGTTGGAATTGTTTTTTTTCCTCTCTGCCTATACGTTCTTTGGTATAGTTCGGATGAATTCAGCATCGTATAAAACGAGCGATCGTATATGGATATAGAGAGAATGATGAAAGAAAATCAAATATATAACGTACCCCTAACCGATATCTAATCTTATCGGGGTATAGCAGCTAGTACCTTTTATGTAATAATAATTGAATTCGTGAATACCACGATATTATATATCTGTGGCTCCGAGGCATAACGATATAAGTCCATTTTCAGAGTTTCTGAGAAAAATGGGTTTCAATGTTCAAACTTATTCGTAAGATCGGAATAAATGAGATAGGACGCGATACTGTGCTAATCAATTAACACATTTAAACAAATATTTACACGGTGGCATGACCAGGTTATGAATTTTCTCCTTCGTGAAAACTCGGAAAAAGTATGAAGTTATGTCGTTGTGCTGGGAAGCATGGACTTATCTAATAGTTCTCGTTTATTTTTCGATCATTTTCGTTACTTTAATTATCAATTCCGATCAAAATTAACAATTAATCAACGAATAATTATGTTAAAAATAGTAACTTGAATACAACTTGAATTCGCGATAAATTAAAAGGCTTTTTTTTCTATTTCATACAAGAACCGGTATTATGTACTAACTTTCAAAATTTTCACGTTTATACGCTTAAGGTTTGTAAAATTATAAATTTTATCTAGTTATTATGTATATTTTATATGACATAATT
Organism: Torymus tubicola; assembly: GCA_035583055.1. Lineage (NCBI taxonomy): Eukaryota > Metazoa > Arthropoda > Insecta > Hymenoptera > Torymidae > Torymus > Torymus tubicola. Next base: position 44,384 of record JAWWEQ010049163.1, read on the forward strand.
TTTATATGCAATAAGGTTGGATAAAATAAATCAATGCTGGACTTATGTTGTTACGTTTTCCGTATATCGTAGCTTACTGTTAGTTTTAAATGAAAATGTCCCATTTAATTATACAAAATCCAAAGTTTTTCCGATTTTCAAAAAAATGTCGTTATGCCTCGGAGCCACATATATATATAGCCATACGATTAATTTCGTATAGTACTATATATCCACACGCGTAATTTTCCGCCTCACGCACCGAGCGAGACACACGATGCATCGTCGAAAAAGGAAGAACGCGCGGCAGCAGTTCGACTGCGTTAGCATTACTCATTCTCGCCCATTGCGCATGTATGCGTATATATACGCGAACGCGCGGCCTTAGAATCCCCGCAATAGGAGAGGCAACCGCGCGCGTAAGTATAGTGAGATTTTTCCCGCGGATAAGGTATGTGTCGAGTTGAGGTTGCTTGTATATACTAAGGACAGTTTTAGTGTAGCGCTTGTAGATTGATAAAATTCCTTAGGTGTTGGGTAGTATACATGGATATATAGATTTATCGCATATAACCCTTAGCAAGGGAGGTTGGGTTGGAGAACAGTGAAAATCGGAAAAATATTAGAGAGAGAGAGAATATGTCGAGCGTGTTTCGTATAACAATCAGAGCGCGAGAAAAAGTCAATCAGAGAGCAGCTATACGTTCGCAGCTCGATTTCATCGGACTACTCGTGTCCATGCTCCACTTGATCTAACGTACACATGCGTGCATGTATATATTTATATAAAAAAGAAAAAATGGAATTTCTATGGGGGATATCGCGTGCTCTCCGCGGTCCGATGATAGCATATACACTATATACGCGGACATATATATATCGTGATGAGAAAGCGATGTATATACGTATATTCGAAGCGACGATTTTTAAATGGAACGCGTCATGCACACACACACGTGTGTGTATACATATATGTTACGATGGGTTATTAGCGGTCTTTTTCAAATTATTCAGACTTTTAATGAGAGAAATATGCTGCTGCTGCTGCTACTTCATCACGCGCAATGTTCTCTCTAAAAATTAATAAAAACTGCTTTCTATATACACACACATATCATCACGGTACAAGCAAGCGCAAGAGAGAGAGAGAAAAGAAAGTATGTGAACACACAGTTTGTACTCTTACTCGCCTAATTGGTTCACTCGTACTACACACATACTCTTTTTTTTTTTTAATCCAACCGCTTTCCACACCTCACACGTGATTTTTATATACGCATCCCTCTACCTATTATACACATATATAAAAATAAAGGAAGCACACCTGCGTATATACTACCGTATACGAAAAAGAACAACCGGCGATCGGGTTACCTCTGCCGATCAATGAGCCCCTATATATACATGCGCGCGTGTGTGTGTGTATATATATTATATGCGGGCCGCCACTTAGTAAATTAATATTCGCCCGAGGGATTTTGATATTGAATATTCAGCATGGATTGGGTTCCGGTATATATATCTATATAGAGGCTCGATTGAATTCGAACGCGCGAGCGAGGGAGGAACGGTTATAGCCGTTAGTCGACACGTGGATATACGAACGATACGATAGTGCCTATATGCGTATATATATATATTTTTGGGTATGTACAGGTTCAATCGTGGGCGTATATGGATTTCCGATGACGAGTGCGTGTATACAGCTCCTTTTGACGACCTGCGGTGCAGGATATGGCGCAGGGGTTAGCGAACTGACGCGCACGTTGCGTATATGTATATAAAAATTTATTTGTATATATGTATGAATAAAATCGTAAAAACTATTATCATTCTTTTTTATCCTTACTATACGAATAGCTATGGTATGAACGCAACCATTCTCTTTGTACGATCGATCGATCACTTGCGACATTACCTACACGACTAATTGTATGTATATACCCATCCCATACGACGATCCTTCCGCTTACTCATATATAGATATATACATCTCTTCTTGCGTTCATGCATATATCCTCGCAACCCACGTTGTACATCATACATATACATACATTTACTTCTCTATCCTATATACGGTAAACCACCTGCGCGCATCGCAGTCACACCGCATATACACCGATATATACCAACCAAACATCGCGGGTCACTCATTTCTCCTTTTCCTCATATAGATATATACGACACACGCTGCGTCTGCAAAAATACGATTGCGCATTTTACACTTTTCACCGATAGCCACTCTATACGTATACATACACACTCTAAAGTCATAGCTTCGCGCGTATATAAGAGAGAGGGAAAGAGCGTATATAGAGAAAAAAAAAGACGCATACCTGACGTGCTAGCCACACGCGTGTACTTTTCTCTCTCTCTCTCTCTCTCTTTCTTTCAACCCACGTGTGTATGTATACATATATATATGTATGCGCATGGGGTATGTAAGAGTATGTGTATATATATATGCTACGAGCGACCGTCCGCATGCCGATGTGCAAGCAGTAACAGCAGCAGCAGCAAGTCTCCGCTAGAAATGAGAGAGAGAGAGAGAGGTAGGCACTTTCTAAAGGCCTTCGCCGTTTTGCTGTTCGCCACGCGGCACGTATACATATATGTGTGAGTATATAGTATATATATGTATAGGACACACATAGGGTTTCGCTGTACGGGACTCCGTGAATGAATATATATATATAAATGTACACACACGCATTACGATGGCTTTTCCTTATCGCACAGCAACGTGCGTTTCTTTTTTTGGCGACGATATGTGTGTAGTAGTAGTAGTAGTCGTACGAGTGGTTGGTATTAAGAGAAAGAATGAGAAAGAGATGTATGTACGCGTATAAAACAAGAAAGCTGGAAATTCGATAAGGTGAGAGAGAGAGAGAGAGGGAGGGGAGAAAAAAAGTTGCGGGAGACGAGGAAATTCGTTTGTAATTGTCGATGAACTTTCACGTACGTGTTGTGTACAGGCGCTTGGTCTCCTAAGCGCGTATATATACGCGAGCGTGTGGGAAAGCAATAGCGGAACGTGTGTAGTGTTCTATGATCGATGTGTATACGATTTCATTTATAGTTTCAAAGTTACTATAGCTATTATAGCCGTATGTAAGCTGCAGTAATCAGCTGAGCTGTGAATTCGTATATAACGATTGTTGGACTGAATTAACAGATGATTCTGGTTGTCGACCTTTCAAATTCTTATACAGTATATATATAGAAAGATCCATGGTATATATTCCTGAACGGAAAATGGGACGAGAACAACCATAAAATTCGTGTGTATGTGTGTGTATATATATATAAAATAAAACGACCATTGATCACAGCGCGAGCGCGCGGGCTGTGAAACTAGTTTTCAGGAATGCTATACAGCAGCAGCACGCACACACAGGTGTGTTATATGTATGTGTGTGTGTCTGCACCCGTATACGTATATATATGTATACTATAAAAATGTTATCCGACTGTTTCCAAAGTTATTTAGACAACTCGGTATAATATACACCAAGAGAAATCTCTCTCTCTCTCTCTATACAATACAAGTAACATTCCATTACAGGTCAATGCCAGTGTACATATATAGCCTTATCTCCTCCTGAAAATTCCCTACTATACCACATACATACATGTATATATAATTATCCATGAGATAAATTTTAATTACCACAACGCATATATACAAGTACCGCCCTTTTCCCCACTCACGTACATATATATATATAGGAATGTCGCGTACACTTACGAGTGAACGTATAGAGAGAATTCGCGAATTAACCGCGATCGGTGACTTGCCTGCGGTATACCTACATGTATATAGGAGTGCGCGCGTGCCGATCTATTGCGCATGCGAGTGTCTCGTGTATACCCGTCGCGGATAGAAAAATATATATACATATAGTGTGAGAAGCTATAAATGAAGATGAAAAGTACAACTTTTCCCTGAAGATTCAGGTGCAGGGTAATCGGTATAGATTTGAGTTGTTATAGGAGATGAAGACGTTAAGGTCTATAAGATTAACCGAGGTTTATAATAGATTCTTATATACGATCGCTTGTTCTGATAACAGCAAGAGGTTGTTTAACTATAGTGAATCATCGACTTGCAAAGACAAGATATATAGTTAGAAATACGAAATGGAAGATAGAAATTTGTCTCCAAAATATACCACTAACGAACCGCGCACGCACAGCTTCTGCTGTATACAACATGGAAAGCTTTACACATATACATATGGCGTATACCACGACCCGTGTTTTCCATTTTCGCTTCTATACACTTCACCGTACCCGTACATATATACATACACACACTGATCGTGTATATACCGCACTATAACGTCAGCTCTCTCGCAGCACAGCTGAGAGAGGATATCGCTATGCGCGCGCGAGAACGGGTTTGCGCCATAAGTGGGCAACGAAGCCTCGATCTCGTACTCTACACGTATAGGTATGTGTCTATGTCCCAAGGATTTTCCCAGAAAAATCGAACTCTTGTGTAGTGTATATATATACGCAGCCTCTCACTGCTATATATGCTCGGGTTCTGTTACTATTAGAACGTATACGTGTGTGTGTTCTCTCGTTTAATTGCAGGTAAATAGATAACCTGGCCGTCGACCTTATAATATACGCATATAGGGGGGGGGGAGTTCCGAAAGAAAGCCGAATTCCATAGGCGCGCGCGCGCGTGCTTTGGAATCCCGATAATGCGCGTGGTATTTATACGTTATACGCAGTGACAGTTTTAGTATAGCTAGTATAATTTTATATCTTTGAGGCAACGTTTATTGTGCGAGAGTAGAAGGAATAATTATTATAATACGTATATATATATATATATATATATATTTATTCAGTAGTCGATTAATGTTTATTTTCAGCGCGCCGCTGAGCTGCTCTTGCGCGCTTTAATAACGTTGTAATCTGCGATAAACATCTTCGATAGATAAGCCGAGAAGAAGAAGAAACCACGCGCTATGCGTATATGTATATATACCGATCGCTATATAAGTGTGTATAGATTGATATATATATACGCACTGCTCATGCTGTCGACTTGTATAATTGGATAATTTTTTGTCAATTACCGAGGGAGTTAACGAAGCCTACGGGTCACGCTATTAATCGAGGCCGATCGAATATTTATATATATGTATACGCGTTAACTGCTATCGATCGTCGTTGCAGTTAACCGACAGTATCAACTCCATAATAGTCGTGATAACATAAAATCATCATAATACCTATGTATGTATATATATATATAGTACACGATGAAATGGAAAAATTAATTAACGCATACGTACGCGAATCATCGTTACGGTGCATTAAACAAACATACATCGAGCGTCACTCGTATAAAAAAAACCAGCGTCGTGATCATTAACCTACATATATACTTACACACGCATGGTACGAAAAAAAAACCATATCCTATATGAGCCCATAGTACGTATACCTATATGTATATACACTATCTCGAAACCCTATGCATATACAGAATCGGTATTATGTGTCACGCGCGCCCGCGCACATGCAGGAATCCCGCGCACTTATATATATATATATATATATATATACCCACGACCGGTCTTACCGAATACATAAACTCGACTTTTTATTACGTAATATCCCATATACATACAGGTCGAAGATAAATAAAAAAAGAAAGACGCGTGAGAGAAAGAAAGCAGGTATTTGGAAGTTCGAAAACCTTTTATACACTTATATATTGTATACTGCAACCGATTTCGTCTGCTCGTTATATGTACGCGCAAGCTGCAATAATTAGCGTCTTATGCCTACCTGTTGTCGTCGTCATTATGTTGTTGTTTGTCTGTATAATACCGATCGTTACGGAGCCCCACCGTCACCGGTTATATTTCGAACCACTGACGTTACAACATATACAACGATCAATCAAATCAAGTTCACTATCATAATTCGTATATATTATACAAACGACAACCTAAATATATATGTATAATAGTATAAATGATATAACAACAACAACAGCAACATACCCTTGTTACGTCGCCACTGTCTATACACCAAGGCAGCAAGGGCAATGAGAATGCAAGTCGCTAAGAAGGTACCGATCACTGCGCCGGCCACGCTACCCGGCCCATAGCATGTTGTACCTTCCGCGTCCTCCATCTCTCTCTCTCTCTCTTATTATTTATCCTTTTTCTTTTCTCTTCAATGAAATCCTTCCACTTCTCTTATACACGTCCGCACACCAATTGATTAAGATGTACTCTCTCACGTGATGATGATGTACAAACCGAACGGTATGTAATCGGTATAGATTCTTTTCTTTTTCTTTTTCACGACAGCTTCGAAGCACAGCTAATATAAGCGGCACAGTGCCGATCTCGCCTCATCCGCGGCATCTCGAAACTCGCGCCTCGATCGGTATACTCGGTCTCAGCACAAGATGTCCGACAACACTTCAACAGGAGACACATGTACCTGTGGCTATATGTATATACATATATATACGCACACTGCAGTATAAGAGTAGTAGTAGTAGTAGTAGTACTAGTATAGAGCCGATCTCTCTCTCTCTCTCTTTACTACGCGAAATGGCGCCGCATATTGCGACGCAGGTGCAACAACAGCGCGCCAGGTAGTATGTATATATATATGCTATATACTATATATACATACAAACACAGTGCCGTCGCCGTATATACGTAAACTTACATATATATATATAGGTATATAGATATATATATGTATACGTATTTAAAAAAAAAAACACCCACCCACACACAGACACAATTCCACTTTTGCCGTAGCACAGCACTCGACGACGGGAACGACGACGCGCTCGGCACGACGTTCGTACCGACACTGCTCTCCGGCGTGCGTATATAGTGTGTATAATATGTACACGGTATATAAGAGAGAGAGAGGGACGCGCGGAAGGAGAAGTCGCGCCGCGCGCGCAGGTAGAAGCGAGCGAGCGCGCGGCAACAGGTGCCTGTATATATATATAACGCATCCACGCATTGCTCTATGTGGTGCGTATATAGTATGTGTGTGTGTGTGAGGACCTCGGAAGAGGGGAGAATGAGATGCTGCTGCTGCTGCTGTGGCGACGAAAGAACGTGGGTATATATAGATATAGAGAGAAGAGGTAGATATAGGTGGTATATACTACATACCTGCGCGAGAGGTGCAGCAGCTGAGGGGATTATATATATATATTCTTTGGACGCGTGTATATATATATACGGTATAAGAGGTGGGAAGAAAAGAAAAAAAGATTTTTTGGAGCTAGCGGGGATCGTAGATTTAAAAAATTTTCTTTTACGTGTATAGTGGGAGTATATATTAATAGACTTAATTGCTCCCACACTTGAGAGAGAGAGAGAGAGAGTGAGAGAGCACCGTGCAAACCGGCAATTAAGTATGTATATATATATATAGCTCTTATAGGAGAACCTCATTCATAATACCGGAGTGCACGCGCGCGCGCGCGCGCTGAATTAAAGACCGTGCAATCAGAGCTACGCGATCATAGTTTACATACACTACTACTATATGCGCCTTATTCTCCACCACCCTAGTACCTGTAATATCCACACATATATACGCACCGCCGTCGCGTGAGAAAAATTCTCTACTCCTCCGGTTCTCTATCTCTATATACAAGTACTCGCATGCATGCTGTACTCTATATGGTGACGTTAATGTATACGTGTATATATATATACACATAGACACATGCAAGAGGATGGAATTACAGTGGGCGCCGCGCGCACTCGGCAATTTCCATTATAATGCGAGCACCAGCGCATGGAATGCATGCGCTAAGAGAGCGAGAGAGAGAGATTTTCTCTCTCTTGCTTCTCTATGCGTATATAGTATATATATATCCACACCATGGGAAAAGGTGTCCGCATGCACGCGCGCGCGCTTATTATGCGCGATTAACGGCCTACTTTCCGGCAGGTTTTCTTATGTGGTGTATAAGTATGTATATGGAGAGGGAGACAATTAATAATACATAAGGAGGAGTTTAGCGCATTCCGCGCATATTTTTCGAAAGTTGTGAGGAAAGCAAGCGAAGTGTATGTATGTGTGTGTGTGTGTGTGTGTGTGTGTGTATAAGATCAGCGAAGTGGTGATGGAGTTGTTATATATGCTTGTGTGGAATGTTGTATACACATACAAGAGTGCGTGATGATGATGGTTATAAGAATGATGTTAGAGGGTTAATTAGCGCGTGAGAGAGTTTTTCTTTCAATTAATTCTTTTTTTAGTTGGTATACAGAAAGTGAGAGAGAGAGAGAGAGATTGAAGTATATAATGGAGCTGTATTTTCTTCTTTTTTGTGATGAAGGAATGAATTGTTATATGTGGTGGGGAGTTTGGAATCTGAAGTATGACATTTTGAAGTTTTAGATTACAGTGGTAGTCTGTAAAGTTGAAAAATCATTAATAATAATCAATGTAAAAGAAATGTTAAAAGTAACGTACACACCTGTTTGATTTTCCCGCCAAAGGTGCATTTAAAAATGTCCGTGACGTATCGCGACGTCACGCGAGCACGCGGTAGCGCCACGAAGAAAGATGAATGACGTATTATACAGCTTATACTGACGTACTTGGTATCAGGTTAGGTTGATTAAGAAGCTGTTGGCAATATCAGCTGGCGCATGCGCAAGTATCCTGATGTTTTCGATAGTTGTTGTCGTTTGGGAAGCCGTGATTCCGGGCCATGAGTGGTCGCCGTGAATTTTGCAAATGTAAAACCGCAAAATGGGTTTTATCGAAGACACAATCATCATCCTCGTCACCCAAGTGAGTAAATGATATGGTTTTTTTTTATTCACTGATTGTACTTACACCCGGAAATGTTACGAATTAGGTTAGGACTTCGTATTGTTTTCTTTTTCGTTGTTGTTTACGAAAAGTATTTGGTTTTTTAACTTAAAATAATTATTATTATATTCTAAATTTATCACGATTTTTTTAGTTTTATTCCAAATTTTTAAAATATTACTTAGAGTAGCAAAAATCGTTGAAAATATTGTATATTGTTACATCAGTTGTTTAGACTTAGTTTGAAGTGTTTTATAATTTATTTTGCTTTGAATTCTAGATATTCTTCTTCTTGGGAGGATGGGTATTCTTTGTCAAACAACTTTTTCGAGATTACGAGGTGCACCACAGGCTTGTGCAGCTCATATTCTCAACAACATTTTCACTGTCCTGTACTATGTTTGAACTGATCATTTTTGAAATTGTTGGTGTACTAGAAACTAGGTAAGATCAAATTTAATTCATTTTAAAATAGAATAATTTTAATATTATAGTAAAACGTTTTTTCTTTAATTTTTACCTATCAAATAAATATTGGTTTGATATAGTTCTAGGTACTTTCATTGGAACGTAGGCCTTTATTCATTACTATTCATGGTAATAGTTTTGATACCATTTTACATTGCCTATTTCATTATTAGCAATATTAGATTTGGTAAGTAACATTTTACATTTTTATTTGTTTTTAAAAAATTATTATTATTATTTATATATTATTTTCTTTTCCATCTGCAGTAAGACTGACTGTCATTAGGCCTTTAACAGTATTGGTCTACCTTTTCTACCTTTATTTATTCTGGAAATTGGGTGACCCTTTTCCAATTTTAAGTCCTAAGAAGGGCTTGCTTTCGATTGAGCAAGGAGTCAGTAGAATAGGAGTTATAGGAGTGACTGTGATGGCCCTTCTATCAGGCTTTGGTGCTGTAAATTATCCTTATTCCTCAATGGCTTATTTTATGAGACCAGTTTCTTATGCTGATGCACAAGCAATAGAAAGGCGACTACTCCAAACAATGGACATGATTGTAGCCAAAAAGAAACGAATTGCTTTGGCCAAAAAAGGAGCAACACAATCTCTACAGGTTGATTCTAGGTCTAAATTATGGGGAATGTTGACACCTCTAGCTGTTACAAAAGGAAATCGAGAAAGTAAGATATTTGAATGATTTATCAAAATCATTTTATAAAAACCTTTGATTCATACTTTTTTATATTATAGATATAAAACAGTTGCAACAAGAGGTATTGGCTTTGGAAGAATTGTCTCGACAGTTATTTTTAGAGGCACATGATATTCAAAATGCCAGAGAACGTTTAGAATGGGCTGCAACATGGAAAGGGAAATATTTTAATTTTCTAGGCTACTTTTTTTCGATATATTGTATGTGGAAAATATTCATTGTAAGTTTAAGCTGGCAAGATTTATTTCATAGATTAATAAAAAAAATTAGAAATTAATTGTTACAAATCTCATTTTAGTCCACGATAAATATTGTATTTGATCGTGTCGGTAAGAAAGATCCTGTTACTAGAGGAATGGAGATAGCAGTGCACTGGATGGGCTTCAACATTGATGTGACTTTTTGGTCACAACATATATCGTTTTATCTTGTTGGCTGTATTGTTGTGACATCTATAAGAGGATTATTGCTTACATTGACAAAGGTTAAAAGAAACTCTCAACTCTTCTTTAACTACCCAAAGAAATTCTTTATCTCATAAACTTATTTATTTCAGTTTTTCTATGCACTATCAAGCAGTAAATCTTCAAATATTATCGTGCTGATTCTTGCCCAGATAATGGTGAGATAACTAATTATTGAAAAAAAAACTTCATAACTGAGCAAATTAAAATTAACGAAACTATTTTCTGCTGCAGGGAATGTATTTTGTGTCGTCAGTGCTGTTAATGCGAATGAATATGCCCGCCGAGTACCGTATAATCATAACGCAAGTGCTGGGCGATCTGCAATTTAATTTTTATCACCGCTGGTTCGATGTGATATTTCTCGTCTCGGCGCTCTCGTCTATCGGGTTCTTGTACCTCGCACACAAGCAAGCGCCGTCCGAGCATACGTGAATGCTTACACTTTCTATACTTGTTTAAGTATAAAAATAACAGTGAAGAAGAAAAAAAAGGAGAAAAAAAACACTTTTACACAAGTTTGTAATCCAGAGAGAAAGAATGAAAGAAATATTGCCTACGAAACTCTATATTTTTTATACATTCCGCATTTAAATCATCGTAGTTTCCCGAACGAAAACTACTCGCAAACAAAATGTTCATTCGACTAGATTAATTTTATTGTCCAATCATCAGTTATATTGATATTTAAATTATCCAGTGTGTTAACGTTTTTCACTTTACTATACCTCACTTTTATGTTTGTTTTAATTTTATCTGAAAATAATAACGAATCATTATTAATTACTAAATCCATGTAGTCGACTATTTACATTTAAACCTACAACAGAATCAACTCACATGGCGTAATCACTAGAGCCTGATCGACATTCCGCTCCAGATTGACAATATCCACCCTCTTGAGCAAATTCCTTGGCTTGAACTCTGGTGAGCCATCGATTCGTTTTGCACTCAGCGTCCGATTTTCAAACCGCAGCTGTAGATAACTAAACTTGCCTTCTCTGTACTCGAAGCTCGTCTCGTCATCAATGTACAATCTGCCTTCTGCAACTCCGGTAGCGTTCAACACGATAGATAGAGTATAAGGATCGAACTTCATCGTCTGCGTGCTCGGCCGTTTCTTCATTTTCCTGGGTATAATAGAACCGGCACGTTGATACACTGGAATTCCATTGACCGTCACTGGCACCGATACTCGGCTTAAGTTTCCATACACCTTCTACGATATCACACAACTCATTAAAATCTAGCTTATATATATACAGATATACAAATTGCTGTTCATCCTCACATTCGTGTGCGTATCCCACCACTGTACTCTACCCTCACCAGGGAAATACACGGATACGTTTTTCGCACCAGGTTCAAACACCGGCTTCACGAGAATGGCATCACCGACAAGTAGTTCGTCGTCGATGGTAAACGCTTGTGTTTCATTCGGATAGTGGGCCCATATTGGTCGAATTACAGGCGTGCCGTCGACCTCATGCTCTCGGAACAATGTGTACCAGTAGGGAAGGTAGGAATAACGTTGTCTCAAAGCACTGCGTACCCAGGATGTTACCTCCTCACCGAATAACCAGGGTTCGCGACGTTTAGTTGTAAGCTCGGAATGAGCTCGGAAGAAGGGTAACCAAGCGCCTGCTTGGTACCATCTATATGAATTTTAATTATTTGTTACAAAATTTTCATTGTTTTTAGGTTTTACTTTGAAAAAAAAATAGATTTTTATCTTTCTATATTATATAAGTTTTCATTGTTTTTGTAAATCGCATTAGCTTATTATCAATTTGTTTTAGTTTTAAATTACTATACCTCACTGATAAATCAAGTAAACTTTCCACTGTTTCTGCTAGTAGAATAAATACGTTAACTACTTATAAGAGAAATGAATAAATATCTACTATATATTTTGTTAATGTACAAAAACGATATATATTTATATACTAATGATTCTATATTAGTAAATTTAACGTTAAAAAATTATTCAATTTTTATAAATAAAATTTCAATCAATTTAATTGTCAATAATCACTAAATTTTAACAATTACTTCCTCTAATATTAATTATTTTCAATTCCTAAACGAACAACCCTTCATTGCTTAATTCATCATAACGATATACTTGCTCATATATATATATATATATATATATATATATATACGCACCTCACAAAAAGCTCAGACGTCGGATTACCGGCGTACCCGCCGACATCAGCTCCACAAAACGATATCCCAGCGACAGCCAAGCTCAGACACTCGGCATACGAGATCCTTAAATGTTCCCATTTAGCAGCATTGTCACCAGTCCAGACTGCCGTGTACCTTTGTGAACCGGCGAAAAACGACCTCGAAAGAATAAACGGACGCTCGGTACCGTGCGTACGACGTAACAAACCCTCGTACGTTGCTGAGTGCATGCTGAACCCGTAGATGTTGTGCACGTCGCGGTGTTCCCAGCTACCATAGTGTTTTAGGTCCTTTGGTAGGGTAACTTCCGGTCCAGACGAACAGCTTGGCTCGTTCATGTCGTTCCAAATGTGCACCGCTGAGCTCGTGCCGATGTACTTGCTGTAGAATTATTGTATACGTATTGTTTAGAATGATTCAATGAAAAATGTATATACGATTTTGTTGTCGTTGTCTTATCTGATAACAATATATATAGTTTTTACTTTTTTACAGGATTAAGTATATCTAATAGAAATTAATTGTGAAGATAACTATATAAAGCAAATGTACCGATAACAACATCTAAAAAAAATGTTTCGATTTTTACGTTTCATTCTTACAATATATAGTATAATAGTTTTTAAAATTTCCCCTTATTTTTACCTAAAATCAAACAATCCAGCATAATAACTCTGCACATCAGCATCGAGGAAATCCAGATACGACACTTGTCCAGGCCAGCTCTCGCCGATGTAATCGCTCGAGTAGTTACTCGTTTTCACATAATACCTGAGAGTACTTGCATTACTATGTAAAAAGTATTTAGGATCACGGCTAACGTGAGGATCAACGATAACGACGAGTTTACGTCCACGTGCCACGAGACCACGTACCATCGTCGTCGGATCGGAAAAGTTCTGTGGGTTCCAGGTGAAGTAACGTTTGCCGTCTGTGTGTTCGATGTCCAGCCACATCACGTCCATTGGCATATCATGGATATCGAAACCTTCAGATACCGATAGCACGTCCGATTGGTTGTCGTAGTTCCAGCGGGATTGGTGGTACCCAAGTGCGAACATCTGAAAGGGGTTTTTATTGCTCATGGGTAATTATAAGGTTTTTGGATTGTATGGTATAATTTATAATAAATGCTATACATTATAATTATAATGAAAATGGCCTGAAACATTTCAGAATGTGTTATACTTTTATATTAATGTTATAGGGGGTAAACCTCTACCTTATAAACAATTTACTTTTTCTCAACAACCGCGCGTACGGTTAACTTCTATAATAATCAATAAAAATCTATCTTACGGGTGGCAAATTAGCTGTTCCAGTAACTATCGCATACTGCTTGAAGACGTCCATGGGTTCGGGTCCAAGGAAGAAGAACGCGTCGATGATACCAGACTCGGACATGAAGTGCGCGTTCACGGCGCTCGTATTGTTCGTCCGGTACGATGATATATCTACCCAGGTTTCAGCTGAGTTCAACCAAAACACACCGGCAGTAGAATTGTGGCTAGAAGAATCGAATGTTATGGGCAAATGGAAATTGTTTTAGTTCGAGATTCTGGATAATTTTATGAAAAACGTTTAAATTTTTTCGGCCTTTTGCGTTAAAAATTGTTTAAAGCTCTTAGTAACAGTAAAAAAATTGTTAAAAAATGTTATAAAATGGATATTTTTTTAACATTAATATTTATATAGCTCTATCGAAACGTATTATATAAATAAAAAAATTTTGAAACGAACGAAACATGATCTATATAATTTTGAAAAACCTGAAACGAGAAACTCCGGTTCTCCCGCACCTGTTTTACAACTCATACAACTCAGCTTTCTCAGACCATATACATAAAAATAAACATATTACACTACACAACATCACAATTACCGACATACCCATGGGCATAAACGACGGGCACAGAGCCATACAGTGCCATGCGTTCGTCAACTTCATGCTCGAAGACATCCAAATTATAAAGTCGATAAGGCTCAGAACCACGAGTATCCTTAAGAGCGAATGAATCGGCGTGTTCGGGGATACCGTAAGCGTGTAGCGCTCCAGGAAACTCAAAGTCCAATGCTACTGCTTCAGGACCTAAGGGTTTGCTATCGCGATGACCACGAAACGTCTCCTCCCAAGCGTCAGGGTCATCTTCCGCGCCGTCGCCTGGTTTATTAGCTGTTGAATTTCTGCGTGCGATGGTACGATTTGTAATTATATGTATAATTTATTATGTATTATAAGTGTCGAAGGATTTGAACATTTACGGTATTTAAAAAATCCCTTAAAGGGATTTCTTTTGCATTATTCATACAAAACACTTCTGATACAGGTTTTACTAAAATGACAAGTCTTATTGTGTATTCACAGCTCTTTATAATGACATTATGGTAAATCTATTTTTTTTAAATTCCATTCTATATTATCTTCATTCTTTATAAAAGGAAATATATAACATTAATTTATAAGTACTTATATCCTATTTACCTCAGTCTTAGATGTTCAAACCTCATCAAGCCATTAGCATTAGCCACGATAACGAGCTTATCGTCCCTGTAAAAATCAACCTTGAACGGATCCATCTGCAAAATTGCTTTATTCTTCCCGCGTTGAATTTGAATCAGAAGTCCATCCTGCGTGATCGTGGCATTATCAGCAGCTTTAGGCTCGCCATTGAGCACACGACCAACGCGGTACCTTTCTCTCAATGGCTCACGTTCGTCGATGAACATACGGAAAGTATTGTTGTTCTGAGCAATTAGGTAAATGAGGTATCGTGCAGTTGTGTTTCGATGACGAAGCTCTGCTGTTACCCAAGACGAGCCGATCGTTACGTTCCATGGCCGAACGTAGAAATCGTTCGCGCCGATCGGTAATTTGCGGCAACGTCTATGGTGGTTGTTTGAGGTAAGCGATTTTTTTAAAATTTGTTGTATATATGTGGAAGACGATTGGTGGTAGATATATATATATGTACCTGCAGAAGCTGCTCTGGTTGCAAGTTTTGAAATTGTTTCGGTCGACGGCATCGCTGATCGCGACGCTGAGGAACAGAACCACGAGTAGTTTTAATATCAAAGACATGTTGTCGATGTTCTTGCAGGGTGTCGACTGACCTCAATTGTAACGTTAATCAGGTGTTCGTCATCATATATGTAGCTTATCTATGTTGGATTTTTTCTTTAGATTGATAGCAATAGTAAGTGAATTGTTCATACGAGATTAGAACATTACAAATAATGATTTTTAATTGCGAAGCAGATAAAGTAGCCAATTGCTGGATAAATATATGAAAAATCGGTTAAAAGATAAAAATTCGCTTCTCGCAACAAATAATATTCAAGGTTCGATTCCTCGCTAACAGTTTTTCAAAAAAGTGCTGTATGGATTTTTCGATGGCAGAGAGCGAGCTTGTAATTTGGAATTTGTGGTTTGAATACTATAATTTTAAATACCGAAAGGTCGATTCCACTGTAGGTCTTGTTAGCTTAGCACAACGATTAGTGAATAAATGGTTTCCACGCTAAATCAGACATACCTAAGTAGTTTTATTTAATTAAAAAAGATTATTCGTTACAACATAAAACGTATATTTTTTATTTATTTATTTATTTTTTTTTTTATTTATTTAGTCTTCGCCATTCCCACTATAAATAACGAATATTGCTTTCGACATGGTCGACAGTTGCATATTTGTTTTTTTTTTCTCAATTGCAAAGACATCAAAATAATTCAATCGCAGCTTAAATCATTAAAACAATAACGCATTCTTCTAGGAATAAACACTATTAACGCACACTTGTAGTGGTACACCGACATATAAAAATGTAAACTAACTCAATTCTACGTAAGATTAAAAGTAGATTATACTGTGCTTGTGTGTGTGTGTATGTTTACTTGTTTCTTTTTTTTTTGTTGTATGTGTGTGCTACTTGTACAAATTGATACGCCGGAGACTCGGTCGAACTGCGTTCGTTGAATGTCACACTCTTTCTTCATATTATTTTTTTTTTTTTTTTTTGCAATATTTTAATTACGTTTATATCTACAAAGGGCGCTATACAACACTTTGCGAGTATTTGTTAACGACGCAATATTTTATACTGGATCACAGATGAAAAAACGTTGCACGACTGTTGTGTATCATTGCCATAACGTTTTTCAATGCAGCTATATTATATATATAAAGACTTCCTAAATTTTCTGCTTGCCTCTTCTCTGAATTTTCATTGTTTAGTCCGTCCTGTATGATGTAATAGTCTCCTTCCCTTAGGCTATCAATTCGATGGTCCATTCCTCGCCCATGTTAACACCGGGCTTACGAACGGTCAGTACGTTATTGTTAGGGTTGTATTTAGCCTCCAAATCAACTTTACCCAAAGCTGCAAGGAAACAAAATTCATTAATTTCTGATCACATTGTACAACCAATACCAAAGTCTACAGAAAACAACGTAAAGATCGCAACTCACCCTTGGAATGTAAAATAGCCTTGGTAATGCCCTTCGGAGCGTTGACGATGTCGACACGCTCAAGCCAGCTCTTGGTATTATAATTTGCAAGTTTCTGCAGCAACGAAGAGGTAAGTTTCTTACCCTCGAGCTTGAGCCTCAGATACAGATATTTGCCATGCCTGTACTCGAAGCTCGCCTCGTCGTCGATGTAAAGGTTACCCTTAGCTTGACCCTGGTTATCAGCGATCACGACCAGCGTGTAGGGGTCGTTCTTCATCGCTACAGTGCTACGCCTGATACGCATCTTACGTGGCACAATCGTACCCTCACGTTGGAATACCGGGATGCGGTGAAGCGTCACCGGTATGCTCTGCTTGCTAACCTCGCCGTACTTCTGCATGGTGTCGATGTCGTACCTTAAGATAATTTTTTTATGTTGACGTACTTACAAAGATTGGATATTTTTAAGAAATATATGGTATATCTTTGATGCTTACCAAGCGACTTTGCCTTGACCAGGGAAGTAAACGGAAACCTCAGTAACGGACGGCTGGAACACGCCCCTGACTAGGATAGCGTCACCAATGAGCAGCTCATCGTCAATGGCGAAGGCATCGGATTCCTTCGGATAGTGAGCCCAGATTGGTCGGAGTACGGGTGAACCGTTAACCTCATGCTCGCGGAACAGAGTGTACCAGTATGGAAGGTAGGAATAGCGAAGTCGCAGTGACTCGCGCACAATGTTCACCACCTCATCGTTGAACGTCCATGGCTCACGACGCTTAGTCTCAATGTGCGAGTGTTGACGGAAGAACGGCAGCCAAGCACCAGCTTGGTACCATCTGAAAGATAAAAAAAAGGCTCGGAAATTAGCAACGATGATTATTTTTATTTATTTTTTCGCATGATATAATAGTGTAACTAACCTGACGAAGAGCTCAGAATCTGGATTCTTGAAGAATCCACCAACATCGGCACCGCAGAATGAAATTCCAGAAATAGATAACGACAGGCACATCGGGTACGAGACCTTCAGATGCTCCCACTCGCCGGTATTGTCGCCAGTCCAGACGGCGGCATAACGCTGCGAGCCAGCGAAGAACGATCTCGAGAGTATAAAAGGTCGAAGTGTACCACCGGAACGCTTGAAGAGCGCCTCGTACGTGGCCATCGTGTATACGAAACCATTGATGTTGTGGACATCACGGTGCTCCCAGCCACCGTAATGTACCAGGTCCTTGGGCATTGTTACTTCGGGTCCGTTAAATACTGAAGGCTCGTTCATATCGTTCCAAATATGCACGTCGTTGGTGGTACCCTCGAATTTGTTGAGATCATAGAGGCCCATGTAGTACTCTCGTACCTATATAAAATATCATAAAGATAGAAAATTTAGTAAGCAATTTTTATTGTTATTTAGTCAGGGGTAGGAAAAATAATAAAGGTACTTCAACAAACCTTAGGATCGAAGAAGTCTAAGTACGACGATGATCCAGGCCAGCACCAACCCTCGTAATCCTTTCCATCCCTATGTTTCACGTAGTAACCATTGTTCGTAGCATCATTGTGCAAGAAGTAGCCGGGATCACGCTTGATGTGGGGGTCGATGATAACAACGAGTTTGCGTCCTTTGCTTGTCAAATTCTTGACCATTTCCAAAGGATTGGGGAACTTCCTCTTATCCCAGGTGAAATACTTCTTGCTATCAGTGTACTCAATATCCAGCCACATTACATCCAAAGGCAAATCGTATTTATCAAAGTTATCAGCTATCTGCAGCACGTCTTCCTGGTCGTTGTAATTCCAGCGAGATTGGTGATAAGCCAATGAGAAAACCTGTAAATAAAAATTTTTTATTTTGTACATCAAGTATAATTTTCGGTTAATCGTCTCTATTTGAAGCTATCACTTTAGATTACTTACTGGTGGTAAATTGGCAGATCCAGTAAGGGTAGCAAATTGTCTGAAGGTATCCATTGGTTCAGGTCCAAGAAGGAAGAAAACATCAATGACACCGGATTCAGACATGAAATGGGCATCAACTTGGGGTTTCTTTCCAGATCCAGAAACAAGATTAACAATAGCTTCAACAACATTATTATCCGCATTGGAGAGAACATCAACCCAAGTCTCAGCAGCATTGTGCCAGAAAATTCCTGAAGATGTTTCCTTTCTAAAATGAAGAAAAATAATAATAAAATCATGCAAGCAAAATCTTTATAGAATAAAAGATATTTAGTTACCCATGAGCATAAAGAACTGGGACGGCACCATAAAGTGACATTCTCTCATTGACCTCATACTCAAACACATCCAAATTATAGAGCCTGTATGGTTCTGACCCCTTGGTTGATCTTAAAGCAAAGTTATCAGCATGTTCTGGGATTCCATAAACGAATTCAGCTCCAGGAAAGCTGAAGTCCATTGCAACAGCCTCAGGTCCGAAAGGTTTGGAATCATGGTGGCTTTTGAAATTTTCTTCCCATGCACCTGGATCAGCTTCTGCTCCATCTCCAGGAAATTCTGGTGGTGGAATCTCAGCTTTCTCTGCATTGTCTTTTTCTTCAGCATCAGCTGGCTGTTCTTTCCTACAAACATTAAATAGAAAAAGTTTGTTAAGGGACACTTAAAAATTATCTTTATTTAAAATGTCTCAAAACTTACTGTTCTGGTTTAGTTCTCAAATGTTCAAATCTCATGAGCCCACGAGCATTAGTAGAAATAACTAAATGATCACCAGAATAAACATCAACCTTGAAAGGATTAACAAATAGAATAACTTTGTTTGGCCCGTTTGCAACAGTGATATGAGTTGTTGTTTTCTCAACAAGCTCCAACTTGGCAAGTTGTGGATGGTTTTGCAAGGCATATTCCACTTCATATCTTGGATGAATTGGGCTTTTTTCATTAATATGTAGCCTAAATAAATTATCCTTCAAAGCTGTAACTTGAACCTTGTAATAAATTCCGGTATCTTTATTATAGAGTTCAATATATAGTGTTGACTCATTGTGAGCCACTGTGTTAGGCAGAAGTTCATAAGAGGTTTTCCCAGGCTCTACTTTGCGACATCGCCTTGAATGAAAAAAAAATTATGTTTATGTGATTAGCTAGTAAGTGTACACATGAATATTGTAGAAAATATTTTGCTGCTCTAATGATGAAATATATCTATGTTATGTTGAAGTTAAGATAGTGCGTCAATCTTTCTTATATTATGAAACTTTATCTCCCCTATTATCTATCCTAAAACACTCATATTCGAGCATGACATAATGTTTTGATTTGAGAAAAAGTTGACATCATTTCTATAATTATGTTTCATATGAGCATAAAATATTTTCAAATACCAATAAGCAATGCATGAATTATATGATAATTATAATCAAATATATCTTTAATAATTGAATAAAATTTTCACCAATTGGATAATAATAAAAATCAAACAATTTTCTCACCTGCAGAAGCTGCTCTGCTCGCATGTCTTGAAATTTTCCCTGGGTACTGCTCCAACCATGTAGACAATGAAGAGCAAAGCAATCCCTAGCCTGCAAGGGAACATTTTGTTTAACTTTAGACACACACGGTCACGTTATTCACAATAAACCTCGTTGTCCGCGCAACGAATGTATATAGTTGGGAAAAGCCAAGCAACCGCAAATGACGATATCAAAGACTCTACATCACAAAATAATATATCGGGTTATCGTAGCGGTGCCGCAAAAGCTTTTTCCCCGCGCGATCGATGGAAAATCACCGACGAGTGATTTTCCTCCTACCACGGCGCGCGCGCACCGAAATATTATGTTTCGGTAAAGGACGCAGGGGGGATACAGGAACAGGGGTTGAACGGAAAATCGTTGCCGGCTACAACGACGACGACGGCACGTACGTATATACGTGTATTATATATAGTTATATATGTGACACGTCAGACGAAGTATGTATCTACTTGGCTTTTCCACTTGCGATCCGTCCATTTATACGAGGGCCATACCGATAGTATCGAATTCGAGGCGGACATGTTCTTGGCCAACTCCGGCTCTCATTGGCGCATAGCCAGCTAGAGATATCGATGAGCAAGCGGTAAATTCAAAAGTTCAAAAGCCCGATAAACGTTAAGTAAAAAAAAAAGTAAAAGAAAAACAACACAATGTCATCACCGTAAGATTCTCCGTTATACGCGTCGTGACGTACTTTGTATTTCAAAATCTATTAGAATAATCACAGATTAACCTATACGAGCAACAAAACCTAAGGTGACAACAGTTCCCGCTTCAAACACACGATATATATATATACAGATACACACAACCGCGCAGCGCTTAATTATCCACGCCATTATAGTTGATATATAAATAGAGAGACAGATACACCTCGCGCGCGACCCCTAACCTCAAACTCATCATTCAGCTACCCTACTGAGCTCCTCACAACTCCATATAATTTCTAACTAGAACACTTGTAACCACGGACTCACGATACCGACATCGTCGTTGTTGTTGTTGACGAAATTCACGCGGAAATCGGTGCACCAGGAAGTTTAGCTATCCACTCACCGCTGGTACGAAGCCATCTTGCAGCTAGGCGCGAGCTTTCGCGAATGCGCGGCTGGCGGCTGCAGCTACTACTACTACTACTGTGTGCCCCTGTTTATGATTGTAGCCCGCGCATCCGGACGTAGACGGCGCAGTTACGAAGCGCGCGATTCTTCAGTGGGTTTGATTTTTTTTCTGTTTTATTATAGCTACAAATTAATTTAAGGTGTCGATTGATATTGTTAAAAATGGTAGTATTTAGTTTTTTTTTAATGCGAGATAGAGAAAGCTTTTTTCTCTAGTAAATGAATCGCACGTATTTTAGCGAGTTATAATAATAATAATGGCTTTACATCGTGTTATGGTGTGTAACGTGTATAGGTGTATAAATAGTCGAAGCGGAGAAATAAAAGTTTTGCCAGTGAATAATATTGCCAATTAAAACTATAGCAGGTAAAAAAGGTTTGCGTGATGAGAATTAAACGATGGAAATATACGATGTATATTGTGCGATAATTTTAGCAACACGGATTTACATCGTATTACTGCCATGTCTAGACAAATTATAATAGGTGTATATAATTGCGAGAGGAAAAATAATAAAGTTTTGCCGGGAAATAATATTTCTAACTATATATATGAGCTGTGGAAACGTTGAAAAAGTTTATGCGCAATGTGCGAGCGAATGAAGCAACGCGAAAATAAGTTGGATTATTAATATTTAATGGACTGCTGGGTTCCTTCTCTTCGGTGTTATATATCCAGCTACAAATGTTCGTTGAATAAAAGGTAATTTTTACTGATGATTGAAATTGGATGATATAGTGTATGTAGTGATACTTAAAAAGCTCTATATAATTTAAAAAATTTTATTAACAAAGCTGAAAAAAGTAGATATGAAAACACACTACATTTTGTCTTCATATATCAATGTTTCGATTATTCACCCATACTCTGAAAGGCTTAAAAAAACGACATTGACTGGCTCACTATAGCAACATTTATTATTTTTGTTATTATTAATAACTCTGATTTTAAACGTATATTTACATCAAATTTATACCTATATTAACAGTTAATTGCATCATTTTTTTCGCTTCCAACATGACAAAGAATAACATTCGATTTTCTCTAAACTCATCCATTTAAATTGAAGTAGGAGTTTTTATAAACCTATAACATTTGAAATCCATGAACTTGTACCTAAAATAAGTAGGAATCAATCTAAATCGACATAAACACAAAGTGAAGACGAAATATGAATCCCAATGAAAATCAAATTAGGAAATCGACTGGAATCTATTTCCATTTTTATCTTTTTTTTTAGGTCTGTGGTGTGTTGGTAAACAAAACACATGTGTAAAACAGTGATGCTTGTATCAATCCCATTTCTTATTACAAACCTCTACCTTATAGGTTGCGGGCGAATCTCTTTAGCGAAACCCGCAGTGGAATTGGCCTTTTCAGAAAATGCCTCTGAAAAATTTGCACTGACGGGGAATCAAACCTGAACCTTAAGCGATGTTTGTTTTGGAAAGCAAGCATCTTGCCACCTGAGCCAAATTCCATTTTTATCTATTTGGAGTCCATATAAGTACTAGTAAGTTCACCGGATTCTTCTATCTAGATAATTGTTGTCTGTATTTTAATCCTATACCACATCTCCATATCATTTATGCTAACCAGAAATAAACTTTTAAAAAGTGGCACCAAAATAAAATTTTTTTGAGTGTACTATTTAAATAATATATTTTATTTTTTAATATTTTTATTTACAATCTTATTTCTATCTTCGCATATTTAGGGATCACCTTTTAATCAGAAAAACTTCGAAGGACTGTAAAGAATGAAAAGGCATTTATACACATCTGCAAATGAAAAATAAAGATTATCAAATTTTCAATTATGGTAGCAGACTCATAAGAAATCTTATACGCACATGCTCGAAAGTTTCCAATGACAAATTGATAACTCCACCCGCGGTTAACTGTACGGGCTTTTGCGCTCTTTGTATTACCATAAGCAACATTTTGTTGCCCTCACGTTCGTAAATTGGATGTGTCAATGTAGCGGTGTAAGCTGCACGAGATATCGCTTCGCTCTTTCAATAAAACGTAACGTAGGTAAGACCGTACCTGTGATGCTAAAATTAAAGTTAAAATAATTTAATGTACTCACTTCGTTAACGAGGTATTCAGAAATCCATTGGCAAGTGAAAAATTGAACTGTATTTAATATTAAGATGGATATATACTTCAATTTATTTTGATCGATCTATATCAGATTATTATACAAATCAAATTTTCGCTCAATTTCTACAAATTATTATTGTCGTCAAATTTTCATATATATATTTACCTCGAGAAGATTTATACAGAGAAGAGATATGTTGTAAATTGTACATGCGACTTGAACCATGAATAAATTGCACGTGAATTTTTCGATTTTATGGCAAAATCTGGTTGAAAAGATGGAAAATATCAATCTTATCTCTTGTATGCACATATATCTTACAGTACCACTTACTTCATGATCCTTTGATGAAACTTAACGCACCTCAAAACTTGAAAAACAGGCAACCTTTCCATATACATAGGATATTTTTCAATCAGGCCGTTATCATTTGGAATATTCGTCATGGTTAAAAACCTGTACTGAATGACTCGTAGGTACCCACACGCCATTATTATGAGAAAAGGACCAACAGTTTCAATTCCCACTAATATTACAGCAATACTATAACAAACTATACTCTGGATTATCGTCACGATAAAGTACCAGAAATCATCCTGCACATCCACGTAAAACCTCAAAAAGATACCTTGATCAGATAAAATACTCTACACATATATATCACCTAATGAAGTAAATACTCACTTGAGTGGGAGAACTCTCTTCGCCGTATCATTAGCATTATCCGGTGGTATTTTGGTAAATATCCCAGTTGCGATGTAAAACGTCGCAGCAATAATACCATTAACCAGGAAGATAGTCCTCAAGTAATAAACTATTCTCTCGAAGTTACGAACAGTCTGACCTTCACCTGATCCTAGGTATAACCATAACTCTTCGCATAATTCAACAAGAGATAACAACTGGTTCCGCTGACGGTAGAGTATGATGTAACGAAAAAATACACCATGGACGACAACTATCTCACAGATGTACTCGACGTTTAAACCACCTTCTAATGCTAGACGTATACCATGGCCAAGGTACATGGTGTAGAAGAGCAGGGTTATGAGGTGACCGTAGATGCTTGGAAGATGATTTCTCAATTGGGTTCTACAGGTAAAGTCTAATTCGTATATTATTTAAAAGGAAATGAGTTGGTTGGAAATTTTTCATTTTTATTGTGACAATATAAGATCATGAATTGTTTTTATGAAACTGGGGTATACGCATGTGTGGAATTCTACGGAAACTTTGACCTAAACTGGTTCAAAAAATGACCAAAATTAAATTTGGAGGCACACCTCTGAAGTAATTTTTTTCTCGTTCTATGGGTCATAGAAGAGACGATAAGAACTTGGAACCAGAGAAAACGGCCTTGTGACACCCTTTTATCATCAAATCAATTTTTCTTATGGGAATTTAACCTGAGAAAAATTGACGAAAAGTAGTCATCAATCATCAACCAATATTAATATTCCAAATATGTCAACGAATTTGTACATTTTATTAGTTGAAGTACAAGGATAGAGCTTTGATTTAAGCTAAAGATGGTTAAAATCGGGTAATTCAGTGCAAAGTTACATGCATTTGAAAATCGTCAAAAATGACGAAAAATTTTGCACTGAATTGTCCGATTTTAACCATCTTTAGCTTAAATCAAATCTTTATCCTTGTACTTTACCTACTATATTGTAAAAGATTCATTGTCATACTTGGAATGTTAATATTGGTTCGATGACTACTTTTCGACAATTTTTCCCATGTTCTTCAAAGGTGTGCCTCTGAATTTAATTTTGGTCGTTTTTTGAACCAGTTTAGGGCAAAGTTTCCGTAGAATTCTACATATATTATATGTTGAGTAAATGCGTACAATAAAAAAATAGTCTAATAATAATTATAAACAGTCTTTCGAAAATTATTGTTGTGTTCGATGAAGCAAACACAGAAAGTAAAACCTAGAAGTGATCATACGTAACTTTGATCTCCTTAGGAATTTAGGTTTACATAAACAATCTTAATTAAAAATATAGTTTTTGAAATTGGTTTATTGAAAAAGTGTTAATATTTTTTTATTTTATTATACATTGTTACAAACCTCTTAACTTAAAAATTGAATATTAAGTGTATTTCTACTACGGTGGAAATTTAAAAATTGTTCTTTTTACTACTTATCGTAAATAAACCTACTTGTTATAGGTTTACAAGTGAATATGGTAATCATTAGAAAACTTTTTATAATTTTTACTCAACTTTTTTTTCTGCTTACTAAAAGACACGTACAGAGTGACCAGATGACGACTTTCTGTTGTCTACACTTACATATCATACGTTCTCTAATAAAACAAAGAATCGTCATCTATAGCCACGATGGACACTAGTAGCTTCGAAAACTTTATACATATAGTAATTTATTTAACTAGAACACTAACTTATAAAACTAATACTGTGTTTATACCTGAAATTTGAGAATTCGACGTCACCATTGATGGGAAGAATACCGATGACTCTGAAAAGACAGAGATGTACGACTGACATATCATCGTACGTCCACTTCTCTATCTCCTCCATCTGCACACACCCTCAAATAGCAAAACAAAATTGACGAACGAAGTTATCAGTTCGACGAGCCATGCAAATCTCTGGTCCCTCTGCTTTCAGAAACTCGCCAGAACCCCTGGAATAAACTGGTTTATTAAAGATTCAGAAGCGTGTCTGTGCATATTCAATGGCTCGTACAGTAAATCATATTTTTTCGCGTTTCGCGCAGAAGGTTTTTTTCCGAGAAAGTTATAAGCAACGACGATATATCTATTTAGCTGTATAGAACTATGGATGATAACAGTTAGCTGAATAATACATTGAACCGCGTATAGTTGCCATTTGCAGTGAGTTGGATACTTTTTCAGCGAGACAATGTACATATTGCTGTTGACGGGGAAAAGTTTCGCGACTGCGCATTCAGGCAGATTCTAATATATACTCGATTAACGCCACTCGAAGGAGAGATTTCAAGCCATATTGTTCAGTTTCGTTAGCTGTTTCAAAAAGCCGCTCATATACTTTGGAAGGAATGAATTTTCTCATCGTATTACTATTTTTACACGGAAAAAATGGAATCGAAAAAATTACTCTATTTTTTTTGTAAATAAACAAATAAATGAGACTGTTCTATGGTTATTATCAAAAGTAGTAATCATAGGAATATTTTGTTGATTCTTCACTGTTTTCAATATAAAATTTCAATTAACCAAACCTGCGCATTTGTTAGCGATATAATTTTAAGTAATGAAAGTAAGTATACAAAACTTTTTGTATTCTCAAAAAAATACCTTCGTGATCTAATTTTTTGTCTCTGAAATAATTTTCATCGGTGCACTAAGGATCTCGATAAGTGTTAGTTACTCTTGTGCGTCAGTAACTTGATAATCTTTTTTGTACTTATGAACACCGATGTTCATGCTTTATATATGTACAATACTTACTCTGCACTGCAGATTACTATTTGAAATAGTACAGTAAACCGAACACCGGTATAATAATTTTCATTATCTTTAATAATATAATAGAATAATTTTTTTCGTTCAGTACCATGCATAAATAATTGAATACTGTATATAAATGACGTTATGCGATTCTTTTATTTATACTTTTCATAAAAAACTACAAGCTGTTCCTATCAAAATAATTGAACCATTTCTCTTGAACCATTTTCTAATGCTGCAATATAATTTCAAATTACAAACTACACACTCTATCAGCACATTTTAAATCAGCCTTTTTTATTCGGAAAAACTTCGTAGGACTGTAAAGAATGAAAAAGCGCTTGTACACAGCTGCAAATATAAAAGAAAATTAGTGTAATACAACTTTTGATAACCACTTTCTATTTTCTTTATTGTAGAGAGATTGTAAAAAGTGCTTCGTATACATTCGTTTACTGATATATATATAGATGGGTCCACCCTTATAGGACCTGTAGGCCTTATAGGGTCCTTATAGTGAGGTGGCACTATAAGTTCTCCGCGTCTATCTGTAGTATTTCTGCAGTGAAATGGAAAATTAAAATGAATCGTCCCTCACATGTCTTCTTTAATCACACCAGGATTGAATAACATGAATGAAATTAAGACAATTGAATCCAGTTGGAACTTCACCTGCATTTAAAAATTTATTTTATATGTGCCAAAATAGTTTCCGATGCAGACCAGACTATCCGAATCATAACATCTAAACAAGAAACAAAAAATGTTGCATCACCAATGTTTCATGAGTATCTGATTTTCAAAGATTTTTTAATAACCATTATGAAGTTTTGGATTATAAAAAATTTTTCGCTGACATAGTTTTCAGTAGTTCGTAAGTATAATAAAATGTATATATAACTGCTTTTTTACGTAACACACGTAACGAACAAATAAAATTATTAATCATATATGTATTTATTTCTTTTGTTAATATGTAATACAATCAAAAATTCATTTAAAAACTATATATCTTTTCACCTTTTTTACCATTTTGATAGTAGTTTTTAACCAGAAAAACTTCGAAGAACTGTAAAGAATGAAAGAGCGCTTATACACATCTGAAATGTAAAAAAAACAATTAAGATTATTATAATAGCACCTGTTCATTTTTAATATCTATAAAAAAATCTACAGAATGCTCTATTGCTATAATAATGTTTCCAAGTGCTTCATAAGTTGTAGAAAAATAAAATTATTGTTTTATAAGTTCTGAACTATAACGTAAAACAATAGTTTATGTTTTTATAGCTAATGGAACAAGGACCAGGAAGCATAGTGAACAGTATAAAATCTTGCTAAAAGATTCTCGGTTAAAATTTGTATACGTACACGTTCAAACGTCTCTAGAGACAAATTTATATATCCACCCGCCGTCAGCTGCACAGGTTTCTCAGCTCTCAGTATCGTCAAGAACAACATTCGGTTTGCTTCATGTTCGTAGATCGGATGTGTCAATGCAGCAGAATAAGCTGCAGCGGCGATTGCTTCACTCTTTCAATGATATGTTAGGAAGATAAGTAAAAGCCTGAACTTAAGTTAAAGCATATTTTCGTTTACTCACTTCATTTAGAAGATATTCGGGAATCCATTGGCAAGTGAAAAATTGTACTAAATTTAAGATTAAAATGGATATATACTTTAATCCATTGTAATCGTTCTGCATTTAACAATAAATAGAATATTATTATTTACTTTCTTCGTAAAATTTTATAAAGTTTTTGCATTTACCTCAAGAAATGTTATCGCAATAAGGGATATATTATAAATCGTACAAGAGACTTGGACCATAAATATGCTTCGTGTTAGCTGTTCAATTTTCTGGCAAAATCTAGTTGAAAAATTGCTCGGTTTTAGATGCTTGCGAAAACAAAGATCTAACATTACTTTTGGCATTTTTCGTCTTTTATAGATCATATACGAACGACTTACTCCATGATCTTCTGATGAAACTGGACACAATTCAGAATCTCCTGAATAGGTAACTTTTCCATGTTAACCGCAGAGCTTTTACTCAGTCCATTATCATTTGGGATGTTTGTCATAGCTATGAACCTGTACTGAATGACTCGTAGGTACCCACATGCCATCATTATCAAAAAAGGTCCAACTGTTTCAATTCCAGCTACTATCACTACTATTGTATAACAGACTACACTTTGCAGTACTGACACGATAACGTACCAGACATCATCCTGTACGTCCACGTAAAACCTAAAAAGGATTAGTGTAAAAACAATTTAAAATTCCTTGTTTCCTATACCTACTACGAAAACAACGTATTCACTTGAACGGCAGCATTCTTTTCACCGTTCCATTGACGTACGGTGATGGTATTTTAATAAATGGCGTTGTCGTAATACATATCGTTGCAGCAGCAAAGGTATTCCAGAAAAATAAATTCCTCAAGTAGTATACCTTCCTCTCGAACTCTCGTACTGTCTTTCCTTCGTCTGCTCTTAAAAATGACCACAACTCTTCGGATAACTTCATAAGAGACTTTAGCTGGTTTCGTTGCCAATACAGCATCACGTAACGTAGACAGATACCCTGAACGATTACCATTTCGCAAACGTACTCGATGTCCAGGATTCGTTGCAATGCCATGCGGAGTCCATAGCCCAGATGCATGGTATTGTATATCGTATTGGCGATGTGACAGTGGACTTTTGAAAAGTAATTCCTCAAAAGGATTCTGATCGAAACGTTCTGATTTTTATTATCAAATAATTATCAAATTTTTTAAGACAGTTTGACTAAATCAATACAGAGAAAATAATTTTACGAAAAATTAGTATATTTTGTAGATCAGATAATAAAAAGACCTGCAACATATTTTTTTTACGTTACAATTTTTTCTTTTTATTATCATGTATTTATAATACTAATTTTTCATAAAATTTTATCCATGTAGTATTTTGTACTGATTGTAATAAATGCTTGTAAGATTCAACATCTGGAAAACATACTAACTTTTCTAGCACAATTAATATATTTTTTTCTAAAACTATAATTATTAATTACTCTCGACAAAATGAAAAAGTTAGGCAAGTATGAGTTTTATATGATCTCTTTATTGGTTAAGAATCTCGAATATATTAAATTATATTGTAAATTGTAGTGGTTTTTTTATGAAAATTAAAGTTTTGTGTAAATGATTGTATTATATCTATTATTATATCTTATTGCAAATGCGTGTTATTTATAATTCGTGAGATCTATTCTCAATTTATCTACGTCTTTATTCGAGATTAGAGACTCATACTTGCCTTCAAGGCACTTCTACACCTCTTGATACCAAGTCTACCTGAAGTTTGATTGTTCAGGATCACTGTTGTACGGAAGAATACCGATGATCCTGAAGAGACAAAGATGTATAAGTGATAAGTTATCATACGTCCAATTTTCTCTCTTTCCCATCTCTGCATTCACTACTATAAATCACAACAAAAATATATATGAAGTTAACAACTCGACGTGTCGTACGAATCTCTAAACCCCTCGTTTCTAGAAACTCACCGAAGCCCCCCCGGGACTAAACCGATCCATTAAATATAAATGAGCGCCTTTATACATATTTAAATACAAAAGCATCGCTTCCACATTCGTTCGCATGTAAAAAGGGTTTTTTCGCGGCAAAAAGTATATAGCCCTATACGAAGCTTAGTAGTAGAAAAAAACAATTAGCTGGATAATAGCTTAGCGCGAATACGGTTCTGTGGCAGGTGTAGTTAATTAATTTTTCATAGCCGATGTAACGCGAACGGAAAATAGTCTCGCGACTGCGCATTTGAGCGAATTTTAATTTGAGTTCGGTGTTTGTGTCATTCGAGTAAGAGATATTGTCAAGGTACAACGTTCGATGCGATTGCGGATTTGAAATATTTGGTGGTTGTTGTTCCAAAATAAATTAAAGAAATTGACGTTTTTATGGTAATATTAATTAATTATTCGTTTCTGTTTGTACAATAAAGATCTTACGTGAAACCTTCTATAACAAGTTTTATGAAATAAAGTTTTGTTATATATTAGTGTTCTGTGGACCGTGCCGCAATCCCATCAGTGAAAACTAAATATAAAGAGAACTCGATAAAAAGAATCAGTCTAGTGCTTCACGATATTAAGACAATACGAGACTTAGTAAAATTATTGTCTTAATCTTGTATAATCTTGAGATTATCAGTCTTGTCTTGATATTGTATAAGTCTTGATCTTCTACAAGTCTTGTCTTGATTTTGATATTGTCTTGATCTTGACAAGAAAGTATTGGTTTTATTTTTGACAATCGAAACGATTTAATTTTTTTCAAAAATCTTAGTTGGAAAAATAATTATCAGTTTTTTTTCTCTTTTGTTTGTAAAGATCATTTAAGTAATTGTGAATGTATAAAAATGTTTAATATTTAAGATTTGTATTATAGATTTTGAAATAATGTAGAGCAACCAAGACCACGATTCTTGCAACACTCAGTTAAAAACTCTTCTCAAAACAATATTCTTGTGTTTCAGAATTGGTTTCATCTTGAAATTTTTGTATATGATCTCGTATTGGTATTGTCTTCAATTTCGATACGAGACCAGGCAATACCAAGATTAGTCTTGAAGTTGACGAAACACTAATCAGCTTGACTTTATTTTTACTGAAGTATACTGTTGATGCCCCCAAGTTTGTTTTTTTTCAAGTGGTGTTTTAATTTATTGTGATAAAAATTATTTTCAATGCAGTTTGTAAGTGATCAAATTAAGAATTTTATTAAAAATGTTGCAATAATATATTTATGTAAATCTACGTTAAAATAGAATTTTTGTTCATAAATGAATATCTTTTCTGAACTAATCAAACTATTTATTTCTTTCTAATATTGCAATATAATAAAACATTTGTTGTAAATGAAAATACAGGATAATTGCGTCTACTCTTCTTCCATCTTCTTTGTTATACCTCTACTCGGAGAAACTTCGAAGGACCGTAAAAAACGAAAAAGCACTTACAAACATCTACAAATTCAATATATAATTATCATAATTATAGAATTTTTGCACAAGTAAATAAATACCAATTAAAATCCTTATACGCACACGTTGGAATGTTTCTAGCGATAAGTTAACAAATCCGCCAGCTGTTAGCTGCACTGGTTTTTCAGCCCTCA
Source organism: Torymus tubicola (assembly GCA_035583055.1). Classification (NCBI taxonomy): domain Eukaryota; kingdom Metazoa; phylum Arthropoda; class Insecta; order Hymenoptera; family Torymidae; genus Torymus; species Torymus tubicola. The sequence continues at coordinate 76,867 of JAWWEQ010049163.1, forward strand.
ATATGATTACCATCAACATTTGATTAGCTTTATGTTCATAAACCGGATGTGTCAATGCCGCCTCGTAAGCTGCACTTGCAACCGCGTCACTCTGCCACGTGAAACGTAACGTGTTTTTACTTAATCGTCGGCTAAGAGGTGAAACAAGTCAACTTGGAAAAGTACTAATAAACGAGCCAACTGGCAGGCTCGTTTCTTTCAGTAGTTTTTTAGTTGAAATCTGCTGTTCCATATCCTGTCGTGGAGTACGAAAAAATCTTTGATATTTTATTAATAATTGGCTCTTTTCCTAGCACTTTTTCCAGTTGGCACATTCTTAATGCTTTTTCGAATTGGCTCGTTTCACCTCTCAACCGACGAAATAATGTACTTTGATATATTGAGTCAACGTCTCGATTCATCGAATAGTGCTTCAGGATCAAAACTTGTCTAGGATTTTGGTATTGTCTTTATGTCGACAAAAAAGTATTGATTTTAACTTAATTTTACAATTGAGATATATAAAGATTTCAATTTAAAAAAAAACTAAAATAACCTAAAATTATTATCATAATTGAATTAACATTAAGGATGAGAATAAAATCTGTGATGCTTAATGCTAAAAACATAATTGATTTGAAGACTAATTTAAAGTTTTTTCTCGCAATGTTTTCAACCGCGCTGAGTCGTTAATTGTATGTAAAATTCTTTTTACATTAATCTTAAAGTATTGGTGAAGCACTACCGAAAACATATAACAATGATTTACTCACTTCGTTTAGCAGGAATTGGGGAAACCATTGACAAGTAAAAAATTGTAGTAGATTGAGTACTAAGATTGACATATATCTGTACTTGTTCGGATCATTCTGTGTTAAATCATAAATATAATGCTGTATTTATTTCATTTCTCCAAAACAATACTGGTAAATTTTTTATATATATACCTGTAGAATCTGTATCCCGATTAGAGACATGTTATAGACGGTGCATAAGATCTGAACCATAAACATGTGACGCGTAAACTGACCAAGTTGGCGGCAAAATCTGTTTGGAAAATTAGTATTTCAGTAGATATTTTCAGTAGGTGTTTCTTCGGAACATCTTTTATATACCCTATTTTTATATTACTTACTCCATTATCTCTTGATGCAATTTAATACAACGCACAATCTCGTCAATAGACAGCTTTTCTATTTTGTTCGCGGATAATTTCCTCGTGCCATCATTTGCTGTATTCGCCATAGCAATGAATCTAGACTGAATGACTCGCAAGTAACCACATACCATCATTATGAGAAATGGACTAACGGTCTCTATACCTGTTATAAGTATTCCTAAAAAGGCACAAACGACACCTTGCAACGTATATACCACATAGTACCAGAACTCATCTTGGACGTCCACGTAAAATCTGAAAAAAAAATTAATATAAAAATTATTATTAACATTACAACACGTGTTAATCTATACTATATAAATACAAAGACTTCGAATTCACTTGTACGGCAGAACTCTTGTTGCAGTTCCATTAGGTGTCGTTGGTGGTATCTTGACAAACGGCGCAGTTGCAAGAAAAAACGTTAGGGCAGTGAAACCAACTCCCAGAAAATAATTCCTCAGATAATAAGCTTTCCTCTCAAAACTTCGTACTATTATTCCTTCGTCAGCTTTTAGATGTGACCATATCTCCTCACAGTAGTTGAAAAGAGATAGCAACTTCTTTCGTTGTAGAAAAATTATAAGATAACGAAAGCAAACGCCTTGGACGATCACGACCTCGCAGATGAACTCGACGCCCAGTTCACCTTTCAGTGCAATTCGAAGGCCGTAGGTTAGGTACATTGTGTTGTAAATCGTGGCGAGAAAGTGGTAACAGATGCTTGCAATGTTGTTACAGAAACGAATTCTAATGGAAAAGATTAATAGTATGATATTTAAAAGAAAATAAATCAAATGGGTATCGCTATATTGCAACGTCAAGGTAATCTTTGATACAGATTTTTAGTGTGAAAAATATGCATAATAATTATAAGTACTAGAGTGGCTCCCAATGCGGAAAAACTCTAATTATTTTTTTTTATAAGATTAAAATTGATACTTTTAATATGTAGAATGAATTTTAATAATTGGGATAACACGAAATCTACAGAAACAAAGCCAGTACATCGTGGCCCCAAACATCCGTAAAATGAGGTTTGAAGAAACACCTCCATTGTAAAAAAATCTCAGGTGAAATCTCACCTGCCATCTCAATAGAGAAATCGTTCAAAAGATACTCCAGTGCCCAATGACAAAGGCTAACAAAGATATGTACATGGACAGAAATTTATTACCTTCATAGCTACATTGCTTAATCTCATACAATGTTTTAGTTTTGCAGAACACTACTATCTGCATGGTCTTCTTTGCTATTACTTAATTTCAATTTGTATAAAGAGATGAAATCAGTCTTCTACAGTGCAAAGAATATTAAAAGGGTGCAGTGATTTTGATAATATAAAGCGATTTCTTCCGAAAAATTTCATGCAATCTTTTCATATTTCGATATATGTAAAGCAGATATTCTTACCTCATTAAGATTACTAATACCTTTTTTTATAATCCATACAATGCCGTCCACATTTCTCTTTTAATTTCATTAGGGTTGGTATAGATTACAATTTCATTAGACTTTGATTCCGGCTGAAACTATAAGGCAATAGTATATAGATGAAATTTTATCTGCATTTAAACAATAGTTTTTAAAATAAAAATATGTCTGTTAAACGTCAGCTTTTTGTTTCGAAATAATTCACAATTGCCTTTTTTTCGAATCTGATTCTGAATGGATTCCTTTCTGTTTGGAAGCCACGATTTGATCCGATTGGTGGCTTCTGAATAGGAAAAAAGGTATTAGTCAAGGCCAGTTTTTAATTGGTATTTAATTTTTGTTTATTTTTCAATAAAAGTTATATTATTCTTCTAATACAATTAAAATTTTTGTTTTAACTTAAAATAACTACAAAAATGTAGTTTTTTCTTCTTTTATATCTTTGGAATTTTCTTTTAGTTGGAAAAACTCCGAAGGACTGTAAAGAACGAAAAAGCATTCATACACAGCTACAAATTCAATATATAATTGTTACAATTAAGATTTTTACACAACTAAAAGAATACTAATTACAATTCTCATATACGCACACGTTCGAAGGTTTCTAACGATAATTTTATATATCCAGCAGCCGTTAGCTGTACAGGTTTCTCTGCCCTCAATATCATAATTAGCAACATTCGATTAGCTTTACGTTCGTAAACCGGATGTGTCAACGCCGCGGTGTAAGCTGCATTAGCGATTGCTTCACTCTTTGAGTAAAATAAAACGAAGATAAAAATAGTGCGGAACAATTTGAATTATCATAATTTTTTTACTCACTTCATTCAAGAGATGTTCAGAAATCCATTGGCAAGTAAAAAACTGTAGTAGATTCAATATAAAGATGGATATATACTTCAATACATTAGAATCATTCTATATATGTAATAATAGATAAAATATCTTCATATATAATTTCTACGTAAAATACTTTTAGTATTCAGATTTACCTCTAATAATTTAATTGCCACAAGGGACATGTTATAAACGGTGCATGCGACTTGAACCATAAACAAGCTTCGTGTTACCTGTTCAATTTTCTCGCAAAATCTAGTTAAAAAATCGGTTTAAGTGCTTTTAAAAATAGGTTTAACTTGTTTAAGAAATCAAATTCTCGTCTTTATTGTGCGTCAACCGCACGTGCATGACTTACTCCATGATCTTTTGATGAAACTTAACGCAAGAAAGAATCTCATTATAGTGAAGCAATTTATCTATATTCACTGAGTTGTCTTTGTTCGATCCACTATCATTTGGAATACTTGTCATAGATATGAATCTCTTTTGAATAACTCGCAAGTAACCACATGCCATCATAATAAGAAAAGGGCCGACGGTTTCGATACAAACTAGTATCACTCCTATACTAGAAGAGACAATGCCTTGTAATATCAATACAATGAAATACCAAAACTCATCCTGCACGTCCACGTAAAATCTGTAAAAATAAACGTAAGAACAATTTACCAAATACACATATATACACTATATCCACTACGATAATATATATCAAGTATGTATTTACTTAAATGGCAAGACTCTCTTCGCCGTTTCATTGTTGTACCTCGATGATATATTAATAAACAATCCCGTGCCAATATAAAACACAACAGCAATACCAGTATTCCAAAGAAAAAAATTCCTCAAATAATAAACCTTCCTCTCGAAATCACGAATCGACTTTCCTTCGTCTGCTCTCAGAAACAACCACAATTCCCCGCATAGCTTCTCAAGAGTCACCAATTCGTTTCTATGTAAATATAGTATAAGGTATCGCCAACAGACACCCTGGATCATTACCATTTCGCAGATGTACTCGACGTCCAGTTGTTGTGCATCTTGTAATGCCATACGTATACCGTAGCCTATGTGCATAGTGTCGTAGATTGTGTTCATGATGTGACAGTAGATACTTGGCAAGTAGTTCTTCAAGAGCATTCTGGTAGGAGTAGTGGTTATTACGTGCACGTTACTATAGGGGGATTGTACTATATTTGTATAGGGGAGAATTAACTTTGTTCAAACTTTAGGATATGATGTTTTCAAACTTGAGTTGCGAATATTTTAATCAATTACGTTACGACTCATAGTTTGTATAAAAATATACATGTAAATTTAGATGTTTGATCAAGTAATACATGAAACAAAACTAACTCGAATAGAGTAGATATTTTCAATACGCATGTGAATTAATTAATAACTTGTTTATGGTGCGAATAATCATTTCAAAAGTTAAATTCTAGAACACTAAAAAGATATAGGCAAGTATGAGTTTTGTTAATAATCTATATAAAATCCTTTAAAGTAGTTTCTAAACTTTAATAAATAATCGAAAACGTGAAGTTCGGTTTATTAACATATTTTACTTTAGAGCTGAACATTTAGAAATAAAAAAAATTTTGATTAAAAACCACTTTTAATACAACGAATCATGAATTTTTTATAAAAGCACTTGAAAAATAATTGTGTCTACTTTACTTGTTATATTATTACTGCAAAAACGTAAGACTCATACTTGCCTTCGAGGCAATACCCTTGCGCCTCTTGATACCACAAGTCTACCTGAAGTTTGACTGCTGAGGATCCCTGCTATACGGTAGAATCCCAACGACTCTAAAAAGACACACGTGCACCAACGACATATCATTGTACGTCCAATTCTTTATCTTTCCCATTCCTGTATATATAAACTTTTTCAAGTCACCAAAACAAAAAACATATACAAACTTGTCAACTCAACAGGCGACGTAAATCTCCGAACCCTTTGCTTTTAGAAACTCTCCAAAGCCCCCCGGAATAAACCGTCCCATTAAACATTCAACAGCATCTTTATGTATATTTAAATACCAGCTTTTACATCGGACGTAAAAATACAACAGCTTCATGCAATTACCTTTATTTCGCGTTCGTTGCACCCGCACGAGTTATAAACAGCAACGATGTATAAAGCGACCTTTACCGACGAATTAATTAACTGGAGAGAATACAGGTGTAGAGAGAATATTTTTTTGTTGTTGTACGGCTAATCAATTTTTCATCAACAAGGTACTGTTGATAGGAAAGCGTTTCGCGTCTGCGCATTCGGCCGGATTTTAATTCGAGCTCGGTTTCTGTCATTCGGATGTGGTATTTCTAGACACGCTGTTCAGTTTTCGTCGATGCATGATATGCCGTCCAAATTTACTTTAAAGAAGTTTTCTTTTTACAGAAGAATTCTCTAAAGAAAATTCTATGAAAGTGAAAAGAAATATTCGTGTAAACATGTTAGAAATGTCTTGTAAAAATTGTCTGTGTAGATGTGCATATTTTCATTATTCTCGCCTATTTAATAAGAAAATGCATATTTTTATATAATTAGTTTTGATTAGTTTTGTTTTGTCTTTTGAACTATACTGATGCTTATGTTTGTTTTTCTCAAAGTTGCCTTTGATCTTTGATACAGTTTTTTTGCAATAATATATTTATATATAAATTAATGTAAAACTACAAATTATGTTCATAAATGAATATACCTTTTTTTCGAAGCAACTAATTAAACTGTTTATTTTTGTCTAATATTGCAATACAATACACAACATTTGCTGTAAAAGAAAATGCAGGATAATTCGTCTATTCTTCTTTTATCTTCTTTATGATACCGCTAATCGGAGAAACTTCGAAGGACCGTAAAGAACGAAAAAGCACTCATACACATCTACAAATTCAATATATACAATTGTTACAATTAAAATTTTTACACAACTACAAAAAAAAATACTAATTACAATTCTCATATACGTACACGCTCGAAAGTTTCTAGCGATAACTTAACGACTCCGCCAGCCGTTAGCTGCACTGGTTTTTCAGCCCTCAATATCATTAACATCAACATTTGATTAGCTTTACGTTCATAAACCGAATGTGTCAATCCCGCTGTGTAAGCTGCACTTGCAACCGCGACACTCTTTCAACGTGAAACGTTATAACGTGTTCTTACTAAATGATGTACTGATCGATGGATCGAGACATATATAAAGAGAATTATTTACTCACTTCGTCTAGCAGGATTTGAGGAAACCATTGGCAAACAAAAAATTGTGCTAGATTTATTACAAATATTGACATATATTTGTACTTGTTCGGATCATTCTGTGTTAAATCATAAATATAATGCTTTATTTAGTTAATTTCTCCAAAATAATACTGGTAAATTTTTATATATATACACCTGTAGAATCTGTATCCCGAGTAAAGACATGTTATAGATGGTGCATATGACCTGACAGATGAACACCCGACGCGTAAACTGATCAAGCTGAGCGCAAAACCTGCTTGGAAAATCAGTATTTATCGTGATTTCAATAACAAAGCATTTTTTATACTATAAATCTTTATGACTTACTCCATGATATCCTGGTGAAATTTAAGGCAACTTCGAACCTCGTCAACGGGTAACTTTTCCAATTTGTTCGGGGGTGCTTTGCTCGTACCGTCATCATTTATTGTATCCGTCATAGAAAGTAATCTACCCTGAATGGCTCGCAAGTAACCACATATCACCATTATGAGAAAAGGACTGACGGTTTCTATACCTGCAATCAGTATTCCTAAAGTGCCACAAACGATAGATTGCACCCAATATACTATCCAGTACCACATTTTATCTTGCACGTCCACGTAAAATCTGTATAGAAAAAAACAAATAAACATAAAAATTATGATTGACATTAACTATACTATATAAATACAAAGATTTTGTATTCACTTGAACGGCAGAACTCTTCTTTCCGTGCCATTAACGGTCAGTGGTGGTAACTTGATAAGCGGCGCAGTTACAAGAAAGAACGTTAAGGTAACGACACCAATCCAGATAAAAAAGTACCTCAGGTAACAAGCCTTTATCTCGAAACTTCGAACAATTGTGCCTTCGCCTGCTTTCAGTTGTGACCACAGATCTCCACATGTGTTGAAAAGTGCTATCAAGCGTTTCTGTTGTAAGTAAATTATAAGGTAACGGAAACAAAAGCCTTGGACAACTACGATCTCGCAGATGTAATCGACGTCCAGTCCACCTTGCAGTGCAATTCGAACGCCGTAGGTTAAGTGCATGGTGTTGTAAATCGTGTTGAAAGAGTGAAATATGATCGCTGCAATGTTGTTCAAGAAACGAGTTCTAATGGGAAAAAGTCAGTAGTATGGTATTTGAAATGAATCAATTTTTAGGGTCAAAAATGTAAATGCATAAGGGGGAAGGGGTTCAATGGTTAGACGAATCACTTGAAAATTGTAGCCGTAACTATACAAACAATTTCCATTTTGACATAAGGAATTGAAGATTGTGCAAAATTTCGAAACTTTATAGTACGAAAATGATATCATCGAATATAACAGTTCATCTACTTTACAATGCATCGAATTTTATAATTTCGTGTAATCTGCAGTAGCTTAAATCGAAATAGAGATCGTCTAGAGTTGACTATAATTGAAGCGAGTCATCTAAACATTGGACCCCCCCATCTAGCTTTGTGTCTGCAGATTTCGTCTTATCTTAAATTAAAAATCATTGTACATATTAGAAGTATCAATTTTGATGTTATCATCTGATATGAAAAAATACTGCTACCAATTCGTTGGCACGTAGCTTCCTCAAACTTAATTTGCTGATTCCTTTAATTAATTTCTAATGCTAATATTTGACGTTTAAGACTTTATTTTGTACGGAGAGACTATGTTTGTGACTTCATGTTTACTTACTCTTTCTATTGTTTATCATTACAAAGCAACTATTATTATACAATTTTACATATTAAAAAAGTGATTATAATTTCGAATACATAAATCAATTTTTTTTGAAAAATGAATTTATGAAATATAAAAACGTTATCCTTAATAACAAATATAACGTGAAGATCATATATAAATAGTAAAAAGGAAAATGTAGAATACTCAAATTCATCAGGATATTGATTTTTGTTCGTCAGAGGAAGGGAATAGGTTTTGTTCGACGAAAATCTGTCTATTCGGCTGACACGCAAAAAAAAATTTCTTAAAATTAACAAATAACGACATACATCGCCTTCAAAAAATCTTTTTGAACATTTTTGTCTTGATAATTTTTTTCACCGTTTAAAAGTTTCCTATGATTTTTGTAGTAACACTTCACACGTATAATTTTTCTTCATTATTGTATTATGTAATAAATAATTTAAAACGTCTTTGTGACACTGTTTTAATAATAGATAAATCTTATAATAGTATATAGTGTGCAACAAGAGAAAAAACGAGCAAGATTGAGTCACCAAAAAAAACTCGTGTCTGTGTCGAGTTCTATAATTTTAAAAAGAATATTTAGTTCAGTCTCCATTACGACGACCCGCGTCGATGAGCGTACCAAAAATACACTGAAGGTTCTTCGAAATTTCATAATTGTAACGTTAAATATGTACCAGTAGATTTTTTCTCTCTAAAAATACATTCAGCCTTAAAAAAACAAGCAAAGTGTTATTAAATTTCAGAAAATATGAAAATATTACTTTCTTGCTTAAATTAGTTAATAATAATTTTCGGTTAACTTTTACACAAAAGTATATTTTACGGGTATTCCAGCTCCGCTTATTGCTTTTACAACTATTTTATAAGATTATGCCGACATTGGGAGCTTCGACCGTATTTATCAATTTTACCTACAACAATTGAAACACCTATATCTAATCTAAAACTAATACCAAATTTACCTGAACGTTGGTGTCTCGACATTAGCAAAGTAAGGAAGAAGTCCAATAAATTTCATGAGATTCATATGCGAAGTCGCTATCTTCTCATAAGTCCACTCATCCTTTTTCTCCACTTCTGACAAATCCTCCGCCATTATAAACTCACGAAAATACCAAAAAGAAAAAAACTTCAAAGAGTTATCAGCTCGATAGGCTACTAGAATCTCAGCGCCCCTCGGTACCAGAAACTTACCAAAGCCTCCCCCCTAGACTGAAGAGAATCATTAAAAATCCAGGAGCCTCTTTATGTATATTTAAATACAAAGGCATTGCTAATATTCTCATTCAATTATACGTTTTTTTCGTACCACGTCAGCGCAAAAAGGCACTGAAAGAGTTCGTTGCGCTCGCTAGAGTTATAATAAGCTATATGGGAATATAAAGCTTAGAGCTAAAGGTTGAAAATAAATGGGAGATAAAAGTGTTTTTGTGTGGAGCGTAAGGTTAGTTAATTTTGCATTAACAAGGTAACCGTTGATGGGGTAAAGTCTCGCGACTGCGCGGTCGGGCAGATTTTCATTCCGACTGGTTTTGCGTCATTTTAATGAAAGTTTTCGAGCCATGTCGTTCGGATTTATTGAATGTATTATGGTTTCTGAGAATTTATAGTTGGAGATATATTTTGTTGCGAATATCGTTGCCTAAGACAAATTATATTTTTGAGTAAGTAAACATTGAGATTTATTTTTTAATATCAACTGTACGTACCCTGGTAGAAATTTGACTATTAAAAATGGGGCACAATCTCAGTAAATAGCCAAGAGAAATGACTAATTATTGGC
>JAWWEQ010049164.1:0-14072 GCA_035583055.1 Torymus tubicola
AAATAATTTAAAGAAAAACTGAATTTGGAAATTTCGGATTTTTCGTTCACTGTGAACGTTCAGAACTTCAGACACATTTCGATTGTTAGAATACGTTGAAGGTAAGTTTAAATAATAAGAAATAAATTTTAGAAAAGCTTGTGAAACGTCACAATTCTACGAGGGATTATATAAACACCACAGCGTCAGCAAAAAAAGCACTTCACAAAAATTTCAAATTTAGGTCACTTATTTTTAGATATTCCCGAAAAACCTTAAATAAAAATTTATCAAAAATAACACGTGAGATATATAACTCGTATAAACAATTCTAGAAATCATAAAACGAAACCTTATAACCCGCAGTCGAGTGTCTTTTTCTTCCACTGGTCGATGATCGATGAGCTATTTGTTCCCTCTGTACGTACACACCCACCCACACACACACGCGCGTCTTTTCCTCCTCGTCTCCTCCGCATTGTCCGTCCCGCGCGTTTATTTTGACGCAACAACCCATTTCACGACTATACAGACAGGAGAGAAGCGCAGTGTACGTTTTTCTGTTCGTCGCGCCAGGACGAGAGAAAAGAGAAGGAGAAGGAGCGACGGTGTGTATATATATATACGAAGAAACTGGAATTTCGAGATTCCGAAAGGGAAAAATAACAATTGCGGTGCCGTACAGAAAAGAGAGACAGAGAGAGAAAAGAGGAATGACTCGGTGTATTTGTCGATGCACTGCGCGCGCACACGCGTGTGTGTGTGTGTATTATATATATATATATATATACACGTGGGATGCGGACTTTTACGAGTTTAACGAGAAGAATGACGAGGGAGACGCGGTTACGGCAGAACGCAAAGGTTTATTAATATTATTTCACGGTGGTGTGATTAGGATAATAACCGGGCCAGAGGCTTGGGAATTTAATTATATACATGTGGCTATGGTACGCCGGTAGGGAGGTTGTTTTTTTAGGGCCTCGGCGTAGGGTAACGTCTTTTTCCCCTCTCCAAAAAAACTTGTTCTTCGATCCTTTTTTATTCGATCAAAAATAATATTTTGGGGGGTTACTTTAATGAATTGGGATGATTAATCATAAACATTTTCAGAATTCATGAATTTTTATAATCTTGTTATGCACGAATCAAATTTTGGAATTTTAATTATTGTTTTATACATACATAAAAATAAATCCATAATTTTGAACAAAAGATTTTGGAATATTTGTATACGAAAATAAAATTAACATTCATTTTCGAAAATGAAATAAACACGACGAGTTAAATGTAAAGTCAAATACTCCGTTACATGACGAATTTTCAGAGTAAAATACTGCAGTTTACTGCATTTGATGAAATAATATGCGCAACAAAATTATATCGAATATACCGACACTGTGTAAAATAAATAAAATTTCTTATTAAAAATTTATTCGTACCAACATTCCACTTATTATTTTATTAAAAAAAAATACATTTATGCCTGCGTAAAACTGAAATAAATAAGTTGAAGACAGGACTTTACTCAGCATAATATTTTTTACAAAAAGTATTAAAATCCTTAGTCGAATACCACTGCATGAAGGAATGCAGAAAAATCAGCAAATCTTTTATAGCGCGTGCAAACTATTTTAATCGTCTATTCAAAAACAAACTCAACCCGCCATTACCATAAAACTACGTATTCAAAGGCCGATTAAGCCTCTCCTTCGTACAAAAATCCGCCTCGCTCGCGCGCAGAATAAAGTCTCGTAAACGCATCATCGGAGATATCAGGAAGTCGCGCGCAATGTGCGCGAGGTGCAGAGAGACAGACGTTAACTTACGTATACCTTGATAAAAATCTTATCTCTCTCTCTCTCTCTACACGTATACACTTACGCTGCTTTCGAGAGAAAAGAAAAACGACACGCCAATGCACTGCTGTACTGTTACAGCTGCTCTCTCACTCTCTGCCTGATGAGGAGCAGGTGTTTTTCCAGGTATGTATATACATATACACACACGCGTGTGTGCCTGTGCTGCACAAGGCAGAATATTGTTTTTTCACCCGTCTTGGTCTGTTGCAGACGTTTGCAAATCTGTATATATATAGCGAGCAGAAAAGAAGGACGGCGATTACTATGTCGGCTATATTGAAATATAATTTCGCAGAGTATAGACTGGAGAAAGAAATGTCGTAAAGACCACTGCTGCTGTTGTACTCTCGGTTATCGACGGGAAACTATATAGAGGTATAAGAGGTCCATAAAGTTTAGAGCAGGCAATTATATAATCGGGTTAAAATGGAGCATATGGAGTTGCATATATACACACACACGCATGTAGGAGGTATTCGGTCGAGTTTATAGATCGAGCTCGTTGTAAAGTTTCAAGTAGTTTAGAAAGTATTGTATAATGACGTAGTCACAATACTAAACGCAGCATAATAAACTGTGCAGAAGTAATTGCGTTGATTTTGTAAAATATATAGTATTTAAAAAAAGAGGAAAAATTATTTTGAATGTATAAACGAAAATCCGTTATTATGCAGACTTAACGGGAAGTGTCGAGAAAAGCTTAACAAAGGAGCGTTATAGAGGGAACTTAATAAAAAGAATGATTATTTTTATTGTAGCGACGTAAAACGCTGATTGTTAGTCATTGAATTAGCACGCCATCAATACGTTTTTCTTATTGGTGCAAGTGTTTCACCGAAGAATATAAACAGTCACGGAAAAATGTGTGTGTATGTGTATGATATATATGACTATACAACCAAGGGTTGGGTTTCCATATTATCTTAAAATAAAATTCTTATTGGTAAAAATATGTGTCAATAAAATAGTAAATGAGGCATGGGTATAACTCATTCACAATACATTTAAACCAAATTATTTATTTGATTTTACCAATATTATCGACTATAAAATTTGCAATAAGCACTAGTTTAGTCGACAAATTATTTTAAATCGTTAAACGATACGAAAAGAATAACACTTTTTAAAGTTTTTAAACAAAGGACTATTACATTTCGTAATTAGATAAACACCGATTGTATCAATCATAATGATGATTTGTCAACAATCAGTTGTTTCCACATCGTATGATTCGATAAAACGTAAAAGATTGAAAAACTCGCCGCTCTTTATCAAACAAAGTACGCCTTGAGGCTTCAAGGTCTAATTAACAACGATTAAAAAAAAAGAAACACTATACTCGACCCTAAGTGATATAATAATGCTTGCGCAATTTCACGTTCTAGTAATTGAAAAATATTTTACGCTATCAAACTACCAATAATTAATTTTTCAAGTTTACCTACTTCTGGGTTCTTAAAAAATCAACAAAAAAAGCATATACTGCTCGATATACTGTGACTTTTGTAGATAGATATCTAAGGAGTTATCCAGCTTTACCAAGTGATTGTAGATTAAAAAAAAGAACTAACGTTAAGATTTTAAATCTGATAATATAACGTGTTTTTATCTTTAGCTATAAATATCTTATACGCAGGAATAGATAGTAAAGTCGATAGAAAGTCTATTTGCAATGATTAAAACGTAAGCGGAAGTTTGAGAAGGTGGTCGGACTCTATATTGAATATTCAATCTTTGTAAAGACTACTCGTCTATACCTATATACGTATGACACGAAATAAAGACTCAAATTAATTGTGTGCTTCAACGTATTACGTTCGATATTAAAACTTATCGACACAATAAACTAAAACTTTGATATACATATCAGCTCCAAAAAAACGGGAATTCCAAGCTTCTTTGTGCTCCAATCGCTTTCAAAAGTCCCATGAAAAATTCGTCACTATCGCAAAAAATCCTCACAGCAAACCGCAAAAGAACAAAAAAAAAAGATGAAAATCCAAGCCACGCGAATTCGCGTTCGATCGGCGTCAGCTGTAAGCGGCAGGATCCCCGTGCGTATAAACTCCTCCCCTCCCACTCTCACTCGTTGGTAAAAAAAGGACAGCGCGCGAGTGACTCACCTTGGATACGAGCAGCGTCGGCAGCGGTAACAACGACGGCGAGTAGCAGCAGCAGCAGCAGCAACGCCAGAGGCAAAAAGAGCCTCGTTGTTGGTCCAGCCTCAGCCATCGTAGCACAGCGGATCATCAGCCTCACTCACTCTCTCTCCTTTTTATCAGGCCAGCAGTGGACGACGATACATTATTGTACCCGATAAGCTCGCTAGTAATAAGCAGAGCTTGAAGACTGTCACTGCGCTTGCCCTATTAACTATATATAATATATATTGATATATATAGCTACAAGGGCTGTACACTGCACAGAACCACACTGTTGTTGTTATTATTACTGCAACGACGAATACGACGACAACGACGACGGCGAGCTGATGAGGTTAGGTTTTGTCTGGCGCGCCGCGCACTCTCGCGCATATATATATATATATATATATATATATAAATATCTATAAACACACGCTGTGTATACTGTATACGCCTTACAAAGCCACTGTATCCTCAACTCGTTGCCTTATCACACGACCGCGTAACAACAGCTGCTCTCGTCGAACTATTTTTTCTTATTTATATTTAAATAAGAAAAAAAAAATTCTTTTAAATAATAATAATAATAATAATCAAACACCGCGAGCACTCATATATATATATATATATATATATATATATATACCACACAACAGCGCACACACTCGTTCTCGTGTGCCACGCACGCGCGCGCTCTTTACTATATAACTCGCTTTATATCGCGCGCAAGCAACGCTCACCGCTCGACGTTCCGCGCGGGACTGAGGAAAAGAGAGAGAGGAGACCGGCGGCGCGGCGGCAGCCTCGCGCGCGCCGAATTGTTGTGTATAGAGCGCTGTAGTGGTGGTGGCGCGTATATATATATATATAGGCCGTGCCTGCGTGCGGGTGTGCGCGGAGAGAAAGAGAGGTGCGTTCGCGATAGAGGGAATTAGGGACGTAACGCAACCGTCCCGCGACGAGGTCGTTAGCCCTTGGAGGAGGGTAAGGTAGGAATCTGACTGTGCCTAGGGAAGGGGATGCTTGCAACGAGGGCTGACGAGTGTATATATAGCTGCGATATAGACAATTTTTTTATGTATAACTGCGACAGGTGTACGTGTTAATTCGATATTTTTTCTTCTTATGTACTCTTTATTTTGTACTTGTTGGTTATAAATATTAGAAAGAGGTATGGTAAGGATTGAAGTAAACTACAGCGAATCGATAATAATATAGTTTTTTAGAAAAAATATAATATACGACTGCTTTATAGGTATACATTTGAAAATATAAAAAAAGTGTTGTCGACGTGAAATTCGTTCATTTGATAGCTGTGACGTTAGTAATTGGCAAAAATAAAGTTCACTATCGTGCTAAACTCAGCGTGTATTCGTTAATTGATTTGTATTTATGCTTTTGCTAAATTGATTATTCACGTATTAAAACAAAGGCGTCTTTATAAATGTCTTGACGAACGTTTTGTTATTACTGCACGTTTGTAGAAACAGGACGTGAGCTCAAAATGTGATGAATACAATTAGTGCTTTGTAGAAACATTTTATTATAATATTTACTTTATTTTCAGCGTATTAAAATAATAAAGAACTCGATAAAAATGTAGTTTAAGATAAAACAGTTAAAGCGATGATTGTTATGGGAATTTACCCAAATGAATCATTTTTGCCATTCGAAATTTCCACAGGAACTGTGCTGTAACGTCGTTTACAGACTCGACACATCTAGTTGACAACAAATCAAGTAGAAAATACAGTTTCCAAGATGAAATTTTCGCTCGTTTTAGATTTTCTTTTGCAGATTACTATAGTGACAGAAAATGTCTATGTGAGGGAATATTAAAGTCAAATAAATAATACGTTATCGTAAATTTAATTATTCTTTTTTCGATTCTTGTTTTTCACTTATTTTTTATTTTTTGAAAATGTAATTTATCATGATTTTCTGAGAAAATAATTTCATGAAGGAACGCAGAAAAGAAAAAGCTTGAAATTCTAGCAATATCGAAAACTTCAACTCGTTTTTCTCCAAATTCACTTTTTCAAACACTCAATGTTATAGAATCTCAAATAAATTGACTACTTTTTACAAATTTAACTACTTATACAAATATAAAAAAAAACTTAGGCAATTTATTTTGAAACGTTACATTAATTAGCACAATTATATATAAAATAAATCTAATTAATGCTTTTTAAGGAAAAAATTTTTATAGATAGTACTTGGTAGGTGAATTTCGTTCCCTTTGTTTCCAGCGTTCCCCAATATCGATCAAACATATTGTTTGCGTACCGTACGTTTTGGAGCGCTGAGTACACATCAGTTTCAACCTGGATTACTTACCGAAAACATGGATACATCGTTTGCTGATTTAATAGAAAGTATTGCGAGGGAATGTAAAAACAGAGATATCGATGTGTCCAGCGACTTTGTTACATTTTTGGTATGTATTTTTCATGTGCTTATTTTATTCGTATATAAAAATAATCCTTTTCTCAATGTCAACAATAATGTTATGGTTTATGAATTTCCTTAGAAACAGTGATAACTTTAACTATATAAATTTTTCTCGCTTCTACAATTGTCAAATTGAAAGTAGTCGTTTTTTTACCATTGTACATTTCTCTTTTAACAACAAACCGACGTTGTATTACGTATAGTCGATTAACTACATAGGTAATAATAAATGTCACTCTAAAAATACTATATATAACATGCCACTAAGATCACAGCAATCGCATTTGACATTTACGAGACCTAGACAAACGCAAAGCCTCACGCCACCTATTAAATCCTTCTTCTCACTCCCCTATCACAGCCCATCGCTTAAAGGAAATGACCGCAGCGACAACCGAAGCATTTTCATTCGGCCCGTCAAAACAAACGTTAATTCTTTTATGATTGATGCCGGTTGTATGTCCGTTTGTATATATATAGGTATCCCTCGTGGCTCTTGGCTCGACTTGCCGGGCATCGTCCATCGACAACGTTAACGAACAGTACAACAAAGACGGGGATGACGAAGAGGGTGATGACGAGGAGGAGGAGGAGGAGGTAACGACGGAGACGACGGCAAGCGAGGAAACGAAAATACTCACGAGCGTAATAGAAAAATTGCTCGATCAATCCAGGCCGAGCCTCGTCACGCTGAGGATTCAATTCCACTTTGCCAAACACTATCGCGACCGAGGTTGTTTTTCATATGCGCTTCTCTGTCTATAATCTCTCTCTCTTTCTCTCTCTCTCTCTCTCTTTCGCTCTCTCTCTCGGTCTCGACGCAGGCGCTATTGTGACGGGCATGAATCAACGTCGGAATTGCGCTTGATGATTACAATTCAGCTATATGAATAATTAGATTTTTTTCTACCCCGTCCCGAGACTCCTTTCTAGAGTAGCGCAAACGTTGATTTATTGTTTATACTTTGATGTTTCGCGTGTTTTAACTGACCTGTAATATTTATCAATCTGTTACATCGTATATTTCTTTATTTTAATTATTATCTCGTTGAATAATTGAATGTTGATATATAGTTATACTTTTTCGCGACGGAAAAGATATTCAAGTTATTTGCACATTATATATCCTTGAAATTTATCTATAGTTATATTATAAAATATAAAAAATCATTCATACTATGAATCTATACTTGAATGAACATTGATTTTCTTTTCAGAAAATATCATAAAAAAGCATAGAAATCGCCTTATGAACAAAACGACACCTTTGATCGAAGAAATTTGTGAAGTGACTAATCTGGAGAATGCGCGGGAAATCGAAAGACTTTATCAAAAAATGCTTGTTATCATTACACTACTGAGTGGTTTGGGAAATCCTACTGTATCTAAAGTCTTAAGGTAATAGATATTAAGTATCTACATTTATATAAGAAATCAACCGATAATCTGTATTCTATATATGATTTTAATTTTATCAATATTTTCTGAAGCAATATTCGTTTTCAATATAAATTTGCTTTAAATTATAAAAAAATTAATAATAAAATTATTAATAAAAGTTTTTTAATTCAAACATCGACAATATACAGATAACTTATAAAAATTTCAAAGCTTTCAATAATTCTTTATTACATATATATATCAACCATTACAGAATGATGGCAAATTAATTTTGTTCATATTCTGATATTTAAATCTCATTTCTCTATATGCTTCAGTGACCCGCATATAACGCATATTCATTTTTACCTCGCCAATAATAACTTTTTTCAATTAACCTTCTACCTTCATACAGTGCCCTTAATAAAAGTACAACTCAATATTCAGAAATACATGTACGTAATAAACATTCTAAAAGGTAAAAAAAAACCGAGACAATAACCTACACACAACTTATCAATTCAGAGCGTAAAAAAAAGTTACATTCAATAATAAACCGCATAGCGATCGTACACATAATATAGGCCAGCGGGCAATCGCGGAAAAACGTCGGATATACCGTATGAAAATAATATATTCTTATCGCGCACATAAAGAGAAGAAAAACAAACAAGAGTGACTAATAATGGAAGCGACGGGATTTTCTTTTTGTCTGCACACATATAGGGAAGTTGCTATCGCCCTGCAGAGTGTGCTTCAACCTTCGGAACTTCCGCGCTACGTGTCTCTTGCCCGTCGCGACAAGGAGGAACAGCTACTGGAACTTGCCCTCATCATCGCTGGCATAAGGCTGTTCAATCGTGATTGCCAGCGTGGTGGTGAGGGTATCGAGGACCGTAAGAGCCTTTCTGTATAATTCAACTTTGTTTATAATTATATAATATACATTGCGCGACTAACTTTATGCAATTGTGGAATAAGCATGTGTATAGCTTAGACAATTCGCCTCTAATAAGCGTTTCCTGTGTACACGTTTGTCGCATGAATAGAAGTAGAAAAGATGACTATTACGTGATGATAATAAACGTAAGGTTTACGTTATTTATTTTTATTATATTGCGAAATCGATTAGAATATCTTTTTTGAAAATTTTTAACTAACAAGTAGATAATATACTGCTTATAGTAGTATATGAGTAAAAGAAAAATAGAACTCAGGAAAATGACTAAAAATAAACGAAGACCTGAATGTTGAATGCTCATTGACCTCAGTCAGTAATGCAAGATTACGGTTAACCCTTTGATTGATCGTCATCATGAAATATGCATCTATAAATGAAGATCGACCAGGTTTTGCTGTACACTTTACTGGAGACATGCGATGATTAGGAAAACGATGGATCGATCTAATTTTGTCTTTCAAGTTTCAAATGAACTATTGAGTGACATTTATTGATGTGTCCTGTATTAGATACTTTATTACAAATTTTATATAAGTCTTACTTGCAAATTACGCTTATACCGAAAATGATTTTTAATTTACAAATATTTTATTCGCTTCATATAATAATCAAACAAATATACTTTTATTTATTTTTCCTTCGTACTTATACAAATGTATCATAAATATAACTCTATAGTTAATAGTCAATTACATGGACGTTTTCGACACTTCATTAAAAATCCTGGTCGTTTTCCTTCCTTCGCACAGAACCGCAACCCGATAAATCAATCAGCCAAACGAAAGCTAAAACCTCATCTCCTTATCCTTGGCGCTTCTTAGTGCCGAGTATTTTGCAGGTGGGCACAAGTCGCACGCGCGCTTCGATAATCGAGCTTCTCGAGTCCCTCATGGAGAAGGTGTACCGTTTCACGGCAGCCGCGGAGACGATTATCCAGCAGTCGGCAGAGAATCATCGTCGACGGGAGGACGAGAAGAAGGCAGAGGAGGCGCTCTGGGTTATCGAGATGCTCGTCGCTACTAGGCAACAGGAGATTTACGTGAGGTGAAAGAGCTCGCGATGTGGTTTTATGCGAGTTTATTTTACGTTTGTATATATATATGTATATGTATAGGGTGGTGTAATGCGCTATTGCGGTGTCGGATGGTTGTAATGATATAGCTTATATATATATTCGCGAAGCGAATTAATTGCTGTGGTATGGCTCGTTTTGTAACTTTTAGTCGCAGTATTGGATATATAGTATGGGATTTTAATAAGATTTTTTTTTACTCTTTTTACGTAACGAGTAGTGGTAAATGTTTTATATGTCAGATTTAGTTTCTATTCTGTATATGTATGATGGTCAATATAATTTCAACCTTTCTCCCTTAATGGCATAGGAAACTACTGTCAGACTTGGAAATTTGCGAGGAGGAAATACGGTCCTTAGTTTGTCGCTTGCAAAATCGATTGATGCAACTTCACGAGACTGTAAAATATAGAACTGCCATTCCTACCACTCACGTTTATGTAAGAATAATTTCTTATTGTACCGTTAATTTTCTCTGCTGCAGTAGTTTATATAATTTATTTTTTATTTTTAAGCCGCAATTCACTGAAATCGCCGAAATCTGGTTAAGGTTGCAAGATGAAGTTATTGTCTTGAGCTACATCAATGATATGCTGTATCAGTTACGAAACTTATTTCCCGAGGTATTAATCATAATGTATTTGTAATAAGTATATAGCAGTTCTATTAGAAATTTTAATTTCTTTTTAGTCATTAAATCCTCATCGCCAAGGCATTCTCGATAAAATGCTGCGCCAAGTTGAGGTGCTTACCGATGCCGAACGATTGGAGCAAACTATGGGAAAATTAATAGGTTTAAAAGACTTTTTGCTCTTCTAATTCTCTATTAATTCTAAGAAAATAATAATTTATATTCTAAACTACTATATATTCCTTGAAAATTCTTCTACTTTTTAAATTCAATTCTCTTACAGTGGAATGTGGCGAATGCCCCCTTACGTATCCTAGTAACGACACAAACTACGATAAACTGAATCTACAAGTAATAAGAACCGTTATTATAAAAAAAATCTACAATGTAATATCTCAAAATAATTATTGCAACGCGATATACGATCTTTCCAGTTTCTGGGATTCTGCGCGTGGAGCTTTGTTACTGGCAACGGGGCATTGATCCCGGGTAATCCAAACATCGGCGTGGCCGAATGGCGCGGAAAGTGTTTCGCTTTTAGCTCTGTCGATGCTGCTCAGCAGTTTGGAAAGCAACCAGACAGGTTCGTTGCTCTCTGTATAAAGGTTAAAATGACTGAAAACTCGGGATTATTCGGAGCGCACAAATAGCATGTTTAATCTTCACATAGGTTCTCGATCAAATTAGTTTTATAATTACACAGATTATGGAACATTTTTCTCAACAGATTTTTATACGCGGCCTTGGACATTGTAAGAGAACGTCCAGAATACATTCACTTATTTCAGTTATTCAATGATATACAAATTATGAATTGCCAAGAAAGGTATTAAATGTTTGTTTACATGTTTGATATTTACGTGTTAAATGCTAAAATTTAAATATTTCATTAGGCTGTCGGGCGCATATATGCCTATAAAAATTCGTCAAGACCAGGAAGTTCAAACCGAGATACACGTATTTCCGACATTTATTGATAAAGATTATTCGTCAAGCCTCTGGGAACACCGACAGCGCGCTCTACACTTTGTAAGATAATACAAAAATACTATCAATTATATACTTTTTATTGCAAATATTTTTTAGAAAATTATGTTTTAAAACCAATAATTAACAGAAACAAATGCATGTGTAATTTGCTTAATAATTAAATTCCGTTATATAAGTTTAATCGTTTTTATCATCTACTTTATAAATATAAATCTTTTTACAGGCAACCATTTGTCAGTGTGTGACGCGAAGTACTCAGACGAATAAATCCCACTTCCGAAATGGTATTTGCTTACAGACGCTTTTACCAAAAGAAAAAGAAGTTCAAACGAGAAAAGACAGCAGCACAAATACGCAGAAATCAAGGAAATTCATCTTTGGTTTGCGGGGCAGACACAAAGATGTGAAGATTATTGATTGCTCTTACCAAAAATAATAAATACATTGATTTCCATTCACCCTAATTTGCAATATATTAATTTATTGAGTTTTTATTTAAGAACATTTTTTACTTTATCTTTTCTTAGTAATTACAAAATACAGTAAATATTTAATCATCAAAAGTTATACTATATTTCCATGAGTCTTTAATTATAAATTAACTTATAATTTAAACTGTTATATAGGGGAAGGTGGGGCACGACGAGCCTGGTAGGTAAATTTAGCACTGCGATATTCAAATGATTAATAAATATTTCGGAGCAAATTTTTGCAGTAATCAAAGACAAATACTTCTGGTATTTAACCCTGTAAAAAATATTTGAAAAAAAATCATATTAATTTGGTTTAATAAGAATGAAATTTTCAATAGAAAAAAAATGGTTGATTCCATATTTCATTGACCTGGAGGAATGCAAAAAAAAAGATGAATCTCCTTTAAAAATAAAGCATTATTTGATGGTTCAGACTTTGAACTTTCAAGCGCCGTTTTGTTTTTTAGATAATAATGCTTAATAATTAGGCAATGACAATTTTAAAAAACACTTAAAATGGGGCAGGTGTGGCACCCGGGTGGAGCACGTGTAGTACATAAAATCGCGCGCCTTATCGGCGCAGAGAATCTACAGTCGGTAAAGCGACTGCGCAGTGTATATACTGCACATACGTTTTGAATTAACGGCTTATTTAGTTCTTAAGTAGTACGGTAAGAAATATTAATATTATTATTATTAATATTATATTATTATTAATATTATATTATTATTAATATTATATTATTATTAATATTATATTATTATTATTAATATTATTGAATTTTAGCTTTATTATTTATCATTAACATTACCTAATGTGTATGTTTTACTTTCTACAAAATTAATAGGCACAATACACGTCATCTTTGTCAATAATCCACTCCTTGTTCAACTTTTACGTATTTTTCAATTTCTTATACTTATATTTAGCTCCAATCTTGATGTGCGCAACGTTCACGCAGTAAATAAAAATATTATTTACTATTTTTTTAAGATATTGAGTATTAGTCAGCACTTTTTCCCAATAACTTTCGAACATTGACGCACTCCGCGAGCTTCACATGCTGATTGTCGCGGTTGCCGTTACGGCGGCCAATCAGCGGGTGAGAAAAGCACACCCCAGTTCACCTCTCCAAGGTGTTTTTTTGTGCTCCCAAATTTCGGAGTACACTCGCTCTCAGCGCTCTATCAGAGACCAAGACCATCAGCTTCTCCAGGAGAGGACCTCTTCGATTCCCGCCGCAGCAACTTTGTTGATATACAGGAGTTCTCCGGTTTCGCGCTTAGTGTGAATTACGCCAGTTCGATGAATGTGAGGAAAATTCGAAGAACTTGTTAAGAATTAGTTTAGCAATGTTTTTGGAATAGTATATAACTATTGGCCACGAGGTAAAGCCGCTTGTTCAGATTTATCCTTGTTCTCCAAATGATTTTTCGGTATCAAGCCTGCTTGTTACGTACATGATAGAAGTACGTTTTCTAGGCTCTTATTGTGAGTCACGAGAATACCAGATAATGAATAACTATTTTTTTTTTCGTTTATCGCAGGCCGGAAGTTTCAAAACACACATGTGAACATTTGCTTCGTAACAACGTATTTCAATTTTATAAGTTTATGCATCGATTTAATTCAATTATTCAATGCTTGATTTCGATCTTCTGGAGATAAATATGATAGTTAATTTCGTTAAAAAGATTACCATTGCGTGATTTTAAGCAGAAAGCATCTTATAAGTAATTCATCGATTGAAAACATGTGTAACTTGACTAACATTGTCTTAGATCATTTAACAATGAATTAACCATTACAGAAATATGCTAAATTTCCAAGGAAATAAATTTATTTCGGGAGCATTTTTGTATTTTACAAAAGAAAACTGAATAACTAGTTTAAAAGGTTTATATTAGTTTGACATAAGTATAATAAAAAAAAAAAAAAAAAAATAACTCAAAGAAAAAGCTCTACGGAAATACGGTCGTTAAGACACTAATATACCTTGTTACGGAGTGTAAACGCGCGGGCGGGAATTTCGAGCTTCGATATCTTTAAAAAATTTGAAATTAATGCTTTGACAGCTCTTCGTGCACGACAGAGGTCGTGGCCGTTAAGCCATTCAGCTAAGGAT